>JAJOZX010014993.1:0-63716 GCA_023014485.1 Bathynomus jamesi | reverse complement strand
CAATGAACTAGTTCTATTAATATAGTAGAATTTGATAATTTCCGCTTATTAATGACGTTTTATCTCAACGGTCCACATCCGCAGTCCAAAGTGCGGATGCGGACGCGGATGCGGATGCGAGAAAATGTGCGGATGTTCCGCGGATGCGGATGCGGATGCGGATGTGACCTACATCACTAATATATATATATATATATGATTTGTGAAAGAAACAAGGGCGGACATCGCATACCTCACAGAAACTCATCTTAAGTACGGTATTGCCAAGGAAATTGTGAAAATGCGAACATTGTATTGATAATGAAAGAGATAAATATAGAGGGATTTAACTTACTAAGAGCTGATAGAACAACGAGATGTAAAGGTGGCTGTGCTATATAGATTATGTACATGAAGGTCATATGACAGAGACGGTAATAAGTAAATCAAACAGCTTTGTGGAACTTCTCGCTGTGAAAATAGAAAACTAAATTTTATACTCATAGTCATCTATAGACCTCCAAACACTCCAACCGAAAAATTCTTGGAGGCCATTCATGTTAGTAGTATGGGCGCAAAAGGACAGAGTGCAGTGCAATTGAAAATTTGATCAATGTTGCAAGAGTGCCAGCCCCCCTAGCACCATTGCCAGTGCCAACCCACAAAGGGGGAGGGGGTTGTTGCAAGAGCAACAAGGGTTGTGCAACTTGGAGGTGGAGTTATCCCCCAAGAGAAAGAGAGATGAGAAAGAGAGAGGAAGAGAGGTGTTCGCTTGACAGGAGCCAAGCGCATATTAAGACTTCAGCCGAGCGGACGTTGTCTTAAGAATAGCCCGGATAATGTGGTTGGCCGTGTGTATTCGATTGGATGTACACAATGAACTCAGTAGATATACAATAAGTCAAACGGGAAAAACGTTAGATATCAGGGTAAACCAGCGTGTAGAACAAAAAATAATTCTAATGCATTGTTTAAAACACATGTACAGATGTAATCATAATATTGAGTCGGATAGTTCTAAAGCGCTCGTTAAAAACAGAGATATAATTGAAAGGAATATTCTAGAATGTGCATTCATCCATTTTAAAAATAATTTCATTAACAATGCGGGAATATATAAAATTGACAATATCTTCATAAAATGTCTTTTGCCTTTGATCAACGCTCGGTAACATTGTGCTAATATCTTTTATTTTTTTGTTCCGTTGTGCATATGTATATATTTTCATCTTGCCTTCTTCCTTCATTCCCTGACGAAGTGTACTACTCAATACACGAAAGAGCTTGGAATCATTTTGGATCTTTTCTTTGATAGCACCCCAATTTCTTTACAGTCATTAACAATTTTGCCAAAATTAAAAACTAACGAAAATATCGAGACTTAACCAAACCAATCGTCAGGAAAAGGAAAAGGAAAGATCCTAAAATATTCTAGCAGAGAACCCGCCCTTCGTGCGGGTAGCAAAAGTTTCCAGCCCTACAATTTTACAAAGAGACGTGAATATAAAAATTAACCAAGTTAGGTTAATTGAATGCCCGGTTAGGTCAACTGTACGCCCTTGACGATTGGTTGGTTGAATCGTGATATTTTCGTTTGTTTTAATTTTGTTAAAATTGTTACTAACTGAAAAGAAGGAATTGGGAGTGCTATAAAAGATCCATCATTTTTTTCGTTTTCCTTCTGGGTTATATACAGCAAGTGACATTTTCACATTCAGTCTTTTCTCAATATTTCGTTTGTCATTAAAGGAAAAAATTGTGAAATCCTTTTGACTTTTTTCAACCTGTAACTGTATATTTCTCGGGTGAAATCCACGCGAATCTGACCAGTTACGAAACCAGAGGTTGATAGGTCGCTTTTTTTTATCACGTGATCGATCACCGATGAAGCCAAGATAGTCGATGGAAAAGGTGATGGAATTTTGAAATATGACGCTCAGATTATCACTGGATCCGAAAATGACATTTAAAAAATGTCCTAAAAATGAAGGGTTTATTCTTTTGCCCTTGAAATTCACGGACGATTAATATGCAAGTTTTTGTTTTCACTCAAAACGTTCATTTATGTTTCAAATTCTGAGAGAAACAATTTCGTAATAACTTACTTTTTAGCATGTATTCGGTAGTGCTACATATACGAAGGACAGAAAGAGAAGCCCTCTCTCTCTCTCTCTCTCTCTCTCTCTCTCTCCTCTCTCTCTCTCTCTTCCTCTCTCTCTCTCTCTCTCTCTCTCTCTCTCTCTCTCATTATTATTACTATTATTATTATTATTATTATTCTTAGTTGGACGATATATATATATATATATATATATATATATATATATATAGTATTCACCTTCTTATTTAGTTTTTTATAAATTTTCTCTCTTCTTTTTAAAGGTTTTTGGAAGACAATAATAATTAATTGATATTTTCTGTGTCGTTGTTGTAGTTTTGGGTTTTATATCGCTCGTCCAGCACAGAACATTAAACAAGACGATAACGCCCCCAACCGAAAATAGTAATTCGACGAAAGTACATTGAACGTAACGGACTCCATGGGCTCCTCCAGGATTTGGGTGAAGGGGAGATGGCTGGTATGAAAATCTGCCTCAAATAGCTTCTAAAGAACGTTTTCTGGTGTCTATTTCGTTCATTGGTGAGCTACACATTTTTCCATGCTTTCAAAAGAACAAAAGATAATGTCTTCTTTTGTATATAAAAATGTTCTCTTCTACACAGAAATTTCCGTTACAAAAGTTAACATTGTGCAAAAAGTAAATTTACTAAAGTAAGTGGGGTGGCTAGCCTTCTCCCCTGGAGAAGCCCTTGCTTGGAATCATCACTTTACTCTTCTTCCGTTACTAAGTCACTCCATAACTAAATTAAATACTTTTCTATGGAGTTTTAGAAGAAAATTATACATTTAACTTTATATAAAGAATTGTATATTATAGTAGATAGATAGATAGATAGATAGATAGATAGAATAACCTTTATTAATAATAATAAAATAAATAAATTTTTTCAATTTACCATGACATGAATAATTGTGAAGCGCGACTATTTATTTAATTTAATTTGGCCCTTAAGCTTTAGGCTTTACTGGGCTCTTATTAAAAATAAGCAGCTAGTTGTTATAAATTAATAATAATAAATAAATAAATAAGTAAATAAGTATTATTAATAGTTAAAATATGTATTACAATATTAAACAATATTAATGGACAATATTAAACAATATTAGTGGACATTAATCCTAGATTTTTGTTAGTATGCCATTATTAATCGGGACTTCAACTTGGTTTTAAACAAATTTACATTCACAATATTTTTTATATCGGCATTTAAGACATTCCATAGTTTCAATCCAATGAAATGGGTAATTTTTGAGATGAAGACAATCTAAATTGAGGTATAACAAGCTTTGATCTATTTCTGGTCTGATACGAGTGGATTTCTTGATGAGTTACAAAATACCTATTTACCCATTGCAAATTAATGATTTTGTTCTTACACTCGTAAATAAAAATAAAATGTGCCAGTTTGATTATATCGTTGAGCTTTAGTACCAATATAAAATACAAAAACCAACAATATTTAACGGTTGAATGAATGATAACTTCAGAAACAGTAAAAATAAGAGAAAAATTCTATAAATAGGTAATTTTAAAGGGATAACTTATTTAATAAATTGTTCTTTGAGAGTTTTGGTTTATTAATGACTTTGTATATCATATATGAATAATTACATTAACTGCTCATATATTTTCTGTTTTGTTTTAAGTATTTTTATTAACTACAAACAATAATAAGGCTTACATAGCTCGCAGACGAATTTGTAAAACCAATTCTAAGCCTTCCATTAGGTAAAACATCATTTTCATTTTATGCAATGGAAGAAATTTGCTTTTGAAACTCTGGAAACGAGAGCTCATTTTAAGGTCAGATCACGATTACATTACTCGCATCCCATACAAGAAGTTCATTAAAATTTAATTAGCAACTTTTTATTAGTTTAATATCAAAACTGAATCTGAGCAAACTTCCTTTCCTAATCATCTTGTTCTGAAAATAAAGTGTCTGCTTTGATAATGAACTTTGCGTTATCTTCTACAACTTGTATATTCCATAATTAAGGAATTCTCAAACTTCGTTTAGATTTGATTGAAAAAATATCCTAATTTTGATTACAAGCCAGAATATTTGTTTTATATAATTTCAAACTTCGAAGAACATGAAGCGAGATGTTGAAGAGTGGGTCGAGCACAGGCCGACTTTGAAGAGTTGTTGGAAGACGTCAAAAATATATATATATATATATATATATATATATATATATATATATACACACAGTATATCAGCAATCACAAATCTAAATAGACATACAACTCTACTGTAGACCAAAACAATAAATAAATAAATTCATTATGTTTACTGTCAAAGACTTTTCAACTGTTGAGAAAAGAGAAGAAGACTATCCTGGTGCAAAGAAAGAGTTGCATGGACTGCAAACGAGTGGCAAAAAGTGTATTTTTTTTCAGACGAATCAAAATTCTGTGGCATTTGGTAACGAGGTTCCTCAACCCTGTAGGATTCTTTGAAATGTTTCTATGGACAGCTTGAGCTTTATTGCAGTTTCTCTTTGGTTGTAGCTCTGTTGATGAAGAATGGATATTTGGGCACTTAATTTCACGTATTAATTTTCTGTTCACTTTTAATGCAAAGAGTGATCACTCAATTTTCTAGAAATAATAAATACCTTAAGTCAGTTCAAATTTAGTCAGCTTTTAGCACGTCTTGCCTTTTTTCAGTATTAAAACAAGAAATTAGGAGTAATACATTTTCTGAAGCAAATGTAAGGATCCAACCAAATTTACACAATTACTAAAACTGTCGACTGCGCAGAAGACACTAGACCAGGCTGCTCCGCACTATATTATTTTGTATAAAGTATAGAAACTTTTCTTTCAATGGATAATTGTATATAGTATGTAAAATATTTTAAACTCAAATGGTTTTCTTCTATCTCTCTGAGCAATAATGGTTTCTAGACATGAACTAGTAACTGGATTCAGACCTTTGATTAGTAATATATATATATATATATATATATATATATACAGGGTGGGCCGTAAGTTTCCATACATAGGAAAAATTAAACGTTTGTTTTTATGTTTCAGATACCCTAAGAATATGCGTTTGACGTAAGATCTTGTTTACTGATGAAGCAAATTTTTACGTCAATGGAGAGGTTAATCGGCAAAACATACGTTATTGGAGTAATGCTAACCCTAACTGGCTGAGTCCGACGAAGATGCAAGGTGCCGGTAAAGTGATGGTGTGGGCCGGGATATGGGGTGACAGAATTATTGGACCAATTTTTGTCAGTGGAAATCTTAATGCCGAAAGGTATCTTAACATGTTGCAAGAAGAGATTTTCCCATCCCTGCTAAACGAGGAAGGTAACTTCCCAGTTTACTTCCAGCAAGATGGAGCTCCACCTCATTATGGTCTTCACGTGCGTCGGTATTTGGATCAGCAGTTTCCGGATGCTTGGATTGGTCGGCGTGGTCCTGTGGAGTGGCCTCTCAGATCCCCAGATCTCACCCCCCTTGATTTCTATCTTAGGGGGCACTTGAAGGCCATGGTGTATCAGGAAAAGATACGAGACATAAATCATCTAAAGGAACGTATCACCAACGCCATTACAAGCATAACGTCAACTGTGCTAATGCGTGTTCATCAACAGTGGGGAACACGTATTGAAATGTGTTTTCAAAACAATGGCAACCATGTAGAGCATATTATATAAATAAAAATGGTTGTCCATAAAAAAATGTTTATTTTTCCTATGTATGGAAACTTACGGCCCACCCTGTATATATATATATATATATATACATATACGAGTATATAAGGTCTATTATACCCAAAATGAAGAGGAGATTCAGAGAAATTCAAGCGCAAAGGATTTAAGTCTAATAATGACCAGAAGATTGGAAATTTAGAGAAAGGACAAAATATAACGATTCCTTTGCTGAAAATCATACTAAAATGGAATATTGCTCATTCTTATTGAAGCCACATAAATAAAAAAGGAAGGAATTGGCTCCAAGGAATCCCGAGAAACTTCACAGCCAAAATCAAGAACTTAAATTACTAAATTAATGAGAAGGATTATGTAAATTTTGTCTATACTCGTTTGAAAAAAGAAGATAAAGATACGCATAATTTACACAAAAAATAACTGAAAACGGATTCATAATCACAAACTGAACCGTATAAACATTAGAAAGCGGGAAAAGCAGAATGTGTAGTGTCCCTAAATTAAAGGTAGAAAAAAACATCCCGAGCTTTGTAAGATAATGAATAACTTTTTTGTTAGAAAGTAAAAACAATTTAACCAGTTATCAAATTAATAATAATGAACGTTATTGATACCGATGTGGACCTCTTGAAAAGGATTAGACACCTGCCTCAGAAGCTAGAATAATACTAGATGAGTTGCGTGTGTCTGGCTATGTGAAATGGGATGTTGAAACAATGTAGTGGTATAGTTGCGGACATCAATATATTCATTTCGTTTATAAAGAAACAGCGTTATCCACTGAGCCAAGTACGATGCCAACTTTTGTTTTTTTCCTCTCAAATAATTATTTATCTTTCGACAAAAAGAAAAAGAAATTAAATATTTTGTTTGACATTTATTTCTGGCCTATTTTCATTTTACATCGAATATAATTCAGTCAACTCTAGAAGCCGGCACGCGAAACTGACCTTATCGCATTGAAGGAGCATTACACGCTGTCTCCAAAAGGCTGAAAAGTATTTTATCTCTCTCTCTCTCTCTCTCTCTCTATATATATATATATATATATATATATATATATATATATATATTTTAATGAAATGAAAATGTTTATTGGTAGACTATAGTCCATATGACAAATATTATTAATACAATGACAGTTCTTATACTAAGGATAGAAATATATACAAATGATTAGAAATAATACTGCAATGTGGAAGTTAAGTGGAGCTACAGACAAACGTTTCGTACCAAGAATTCCATTGCTTAGAGGATAAATGGCATGACTCATGGATAGCTTGGATGATCGGGTTGGTTGATTTTTTAATTCTTTGCATTAGACTGTATTGAGCACGTCTTGTTACCTCCGGGAAGCTCGGGACATTGCGGGTAGCAAACATTTGCGAAGCTGAGCATCTCGGGGGTAATTTATGTAAGAGTCTAAAAGACCTGTTGTACAGCAAATTTACGGTTCTGCCAGAACCTTTTTTATAATTCTCCCAATGTTGTTGTCCATATATATTACTGCAGAAAGTACGAAAGAGAGTGTATTTAGCTTCACTTGTACTGAATCGAAAGTTCCTTATGGTCATATTCGCTTTAGCACACAGGCTTCGAGATTGTTTTCTTATATCCGAGTCATCACTCAATGAGCTGGTAATAGTTTGACCCAAATACTTAAACTCTTGTACTTCCTCAATTACTTCACCATTCATTTTAAACCTTATATCAGCTGGTTGATTACAGCTTTTAGGATGAAATTGCATAACCTTAGTTTTTGTAACATTAAAAAGAATATCATGTTTCTGCGCATACACTTCGCAGACGTTTAGTAGCCGATCCAGACCTTTAACAGAGGGACTTATTGACACCATATCATCGGCATAAACTAAGTTATTTATCCTTGTGTTATCTATACAACACCCCACTGTTGCCTCATTAAGTGAAGCAATTAATCAGTCAATATACACATTAAGCAGCATAGGGGAGAGCAAGGAGCCTTGTCTCTCCCCGCAAGAGGAGCCAAAACACTCCGATAGTATATATATATATATATATATATATATATATATATATATATATATATATACACAGTATATATACTAAAAATAAAGGAAGCCTACTTCTTACAGCTAATAAATGTTTTGCAAATTGCTCATCAATTGAAATCTCATTTACTTGGAATGCAAAAAGGTTGATTTTTTTTATTTACCTCGAATTAGTCGCCTTTAGCAGCAATAAATTGAATCGTATTCCATCCACATTGAGATCATTACAAGATGGCAAATTGGAGATCAGAAATGACGGCAAAATAATTCTCGTATAATTATTTTTCTGAATATTATTAATGGCCATATTATTATGTAATTATATAGATAAATTTCTGTTACTAATTAATAACCAGATGTTAAATGAGTGATAATTAAAATATTGATTGAAATTCTATTGTTTATTTGGGTAGTGAACCGTAGCTCAGCGGGTAAAGTAGGTAACAATACTTTTCCCTTTATAAATGAAGTGGAGTCACTGAGGTTGGGCTTCGTACTCCCGGTGATAGCGGTAATAATACTCGAGAAGTTACCGCAATGGGTCGCATTAGTGTGGCCTGAGCAGTGTGCCGGTTTCTGACTTTCCTGACTGATTATTATTGATACAGTTTCCATAAAAGTTAAATAAATACACTGAGGTTGGGGGTTCGACTGACACCACTACTGGTAATAATGATACAATAGGCGCATTAGTGGGCCTGAGCACTGTGCCACTTCCAGGCTCTCCCTACTGATTACTTCTTATTATAGTCCATTTTTGTTCTGGTCCATTCCGTGCCGTGCTCACAAAATATTCTTACGTGTTCTCCGTAACTCATACAGGGTAATACAGAAAAAAGGTGCTCTCAGAAATAATTCGTTAAATTAATATTTTTAACACCTTTTTGGGTTACCCTGTATATAAAATGCACTCATTACTATGAATATTAGTTCTGGTGGTTTATAAAGGTCATATTATTCTTTTAGTTTTCATAAACTGCGAGTTTCTCTTATTTTTCAGCTATTTTCATGGTGGCACCAATAAAAGTTCGAAGCTTGAAGTCCAATAACGGAACTTTGGTAATAAAAAATTAATTTAAATTTGGATGCAAAATAAATCAAAACCCCTTTTATTATGAATTTCCAAAATTCAACTCTAAGAAATGAACCAAAGTCATAATTTTTCTCACCCTTAATTACTGAAAGAACTTTTTTTTAATATATTTATGAGAATATTACTTATATATCATTCTATAAATGTTTTTTTTTAAAAAAAGGGTCTCATTCCTCAAAATATATTGAATGTCTCCCTCATTTTATTTCTATATTCTTCATTATTAATAACGAAATTCAGACTCCATTTTTTTAACACGAGAACGGTAATCGGACTAGTGGATAAGCCCTTCCATCTTTAAAATATATCCTTGAGAACAGTTTTCGCATGAAACGATCTCGAGGGTTTTAAAAACTTAATTCCAACACCTGCTTAGTATGTCACATCATCTATCTTTTACAAAATATGGCTTAAACGAAATGGTGTGGAGAGAATATTTAAAAAAGCGGTGTAGTTTTCATGAGATGAAAACTGTGGCTAAAGTAACCTCATCTTCAATGCATTGGAGTCCTAAATATTTTGCTGAGAGACTCGGGTCGTGACTGAGGTAAGAAATGCTCTCATGAACGAAATTCAGAACGCGGAAGGGATGAGAAAACTTTGTAGTTTATGAACATAAAATTCTCATGAGAGATTGGGTCGTCATTTTGAAGTGTGGAAACGATTTTTTTATAGTTGAGAACCTTTTATGACACTCCATACATAAAGAAAGAAATTATTACAACGGCACAACTTCGACGAATTTAATTGAATTTCGAAAGTCAAAAATACTCCTTCGGTAACTTCTGTATTTTGAGCTAATAATGTTTCTAAATTGCAGGTGATTCTAATATAAAGAAAAACTACCACATATAACATTCTAACTCCTAAATCATCAAATAAAAGGTGTATTCACAGTATGTCCACACACACACACACACACACACACACACACACACACATATATATATATATATATATACATATATATACACAAACATATACATATATTATATATATATATATATATATATACTGTGTGTATATATATACATACTGATATATATATATATATATATATATATATATATATATATATATATATATATACTGTATATACTGTATATTAATCGATGTATTCATAGTTCAAGTAGAAGTTTGCCGAATTAAACATCTATTTATATACTGCACAGCATCATTCCTCCCATATACAGTATATATATATATATATATATATATATATATATATATATATATATATATATATATATATATATATATGAGAGAAAAACATAGATTATTATGTAGCATAGGTTTTCAGGGACTTCATGAACGGCATCCGTGCCCCTCTGGCATAGACTAACATCATTCTCTCGAAGTGACATTTAATTGTCAAGTTATCCTGAGTTAGATTAAGTTAAATTAGCACAGGTTACCATAAATTAGATTAGGCTTCGTTAGATTAGGTTAGGTTAAGTTACATTAAGCTTTGTTACATTAAGTTAGGTTAAGCTTTGTTAGATTAGGATAGGTTAAGTTAGGCTAAGTTAGTCTTTTAGAGTATCGATAGAACTGTTCCATCTAGCAAAAGGGTATATAGGTTTGGGTGGGCAAAGCGGCAATGATACTGTCATCATTGTATGCGGTCAACATTTTGCGGCACTTCAAAGAGTTTTATTTAGAGTCGCTGCGAATGTGAAAAGCGGTCTCCTTTCCGCAGTTATCTTTCAAAAACAATGAACACTACACAGCAGTAGATTTCAGTCTTCACGCTGGGTTCTAGTTTTTAATACTTCAAGTATAAATCCTGGAATGGGAGCCTTGAGGATAAACAGGGTGGTAAAAAAAGTTGTTCCCAGAAATAACTTGTTACATAAATTGTTTTGGGAACACCTTTTTGGATCACCATATATGCTCGTATATATATCTGTGCCAGCAGTTTCTTCACCCTCAAGCATTTCTTCAACAACGAGTCCTTAATCAATACAGCATCAGACAAGCATTTGTTCGCGCGTTCTTTCCTTCTTCATAACATTTCCTTATATGGTCATAACACCTCGCCCTTGGAAGATGACGTCACAGCACACCCTCGAAGCATGAAGCTCAAGCTACCTACTGCAGTTTCAAGTGAGCCCCAACACGTATATACCATTTTTATCGCCCTTCTTAGGGCATATTTTGTCATTCCTATTTTAACTGTAAACTCTGAAATTCAATTGCACTACCTATTTTTTTGCAATTGTAGATTCAATAATTTACAATTGCAATCCATGTAATTCAACTAAAAGGCTCCTGCACAACATAATTAATCATCCATTCATTTTAAATGTCATTTATTTTGTGTACCTTTATTGTCTCATTTGTAATTATTATTTGTGACTATCGTTGCGTTTAAGTGAAGTTAGAAAACTCACTCTATTAATCTCCTTATGGCATTTACTGTTCTGATTAAAAGATCAGATGGTGACCTCAAGCCCCAAGTAATCATTAATTAATTTATATACTATATATATATATATATATATATATATATATATATAATATATATATATATATATATATGTATGATTTGTGAAAGAAACAAGGGCGGACATCGCATACCTCACAGAAACTCATCTTAAGTACGGTATTGCCAAGGAAATTGTGAAAATGCGAACATTGTATTGATAATGAAAGAGATAAATATAGAGGGATTTAACTTACTAAGAGTTGATAGAACAACGAGATGTAAAGGTGGCTGTGCTATATAAATTATGTACATGAAGGTCATATGACAGAGACGGTAATAAGTAAATCAAACAGCTTTGTGGAACTTCTCGCTGTGAAAATAGAAAACTAAATTTTATACTCATAGTCATCTATAGACCTCCAAACACTCCAACCGAAAAATTCTTGGAGGCCATTCATGTTAGTAGTATGGGCGCAAAAGGACAGAGTGCAGTGCAATTGAAAATTTGATCAATGTTGCAAAAGTGCCAGCCCCCCTAGCACCATTGCCAGTGCCAACCCACAAAGGGGGAGGGGGTTGTTGCAAGAGCAACAACGGTTGTGCAACTTGGAGGTGGAGTTATCCCCCAAGAGAAAGAGAGATGAGAAAGAGAGAGGAAGAGAGGTGTTCGCTTGACAGGAGCCAAGCGCATATTAAGACTTCAGCCGAGCGGACGTTGTCTTAAGAATAGCCCGGATAATGTGGTTGGCGGTGTGTATTCGATTGGATGTACACAATGAACTCAGTAGAAATACAATAAGTCAAACGGGAAAAACGTTAGATATAAGGGTAAACCAGCGTGTAGAACAAAAAATAATTCTAATGCATTGTTTAACCACATGTACAGATGTAATCATAATATTAAGTGGGATAGTTCTAAAGCGCTCGTTAAAAACAGAGATATAATTGAAAGGAATATTCTAGAATGTGCATTCATCCATTTTAAAAATAATTCATTAACAATGCGGGAATATATAAAATTGACAATATCTTAATAAAATGTCTTTTGCCTTTGATCAACGCTCGTTAACATTGTGCTAATATCTTTTATTTTTTTGTTCCGTTGTGCATATGTATATATTTTCATCTTGCCTTCTTCCTTCATTCCCTGACGAGGTGTACTACTCAATACACGAAAGAGCTTGGAATCATTTTGGATCTTTTCTTTGATAGCACCCCAATTTCTTTTCAGTCAGTAACAATTTTGCCAAAATTAAAAACTAACGAAAATATCGAGACTTAACCAAACCAATCGTCAGGAAAAGGAAAAGGAAAAGATCCTAAAATATTCTAGCAGAGAACCCGCCCTTCGTGCGGGTAGCAAAAGTTTCCAGCCCTACAATTTTACAAAGAGACGTGAATATAAAAATTAACCAAGTTAGGTTAATTGAATGCCCGGTTAGGTCAACTGTACGCCCTTGACGATTGGTTGGTTGAATCGTGATATTTTCGTTTGTTTTAATTTTGTTAAAATTGTTACTAACTGAAAAGAAGGAATTGGGAGTGCTATAAAAGATCCATCATTTTTTTCGTTTTCCTTCTGGGTTATATACAGCAAGTGACATTTTCACATTCAGTCTTTTCTCAATATTTCGTTTGTCATTAAAGGAAAAAATTGTGAAATCCTTTTGACTTTTTTCAACCTGTAACTGTATATTTCTCGGGTGAAATCCACGCGAATCTGACCAGTTACGAAACCAGAGGTTGATAGGTCGCTTTTTCTTATCACGTGATCGATCACCGATGAAGCCAAGATAGTCGAGGGAAAAGGTGATGGAATTTTGAAATATGACGCTCAGATTATCACTGGATACGGAAATGACATTTAAAAAATGTCCTAAAAATGTCGGGTTTATTCTTTTGCCTTTGAAATTCAAGGACGATTAATAAGCAAGTTTTTGTTTTCACTCAAAACGTTCATTTATGTTTCAAATTCTAAAAGAAACAATTTCGTCATAACTTACTTTTTAGCATCTATTCGGTAGTGCTTCATATACGAAGGACAGAAACAGAAGCGCTTTCTCTCTCTCTCTCTCTCTCTCTCATTATTATTATTATTATTATTATTATTATTATTATTCTTAGTTGGACGATATATATATATAATATATATATATATATATATATATATATATATATATATATATATATATACAGTATTCAGCTTCTTATTTAGTTTTTTATAAATTTTCTCTCTTCTTTTTAAAGGTTTTTGGAAGACAATAATAATTAATTGATATTTTCTGTGTCGTTGTTGTAGTTTTGGGTTTTATATCGCTCGTCCAGCACAGAACATTAAACAAGACGATAACACCCCCAACCGAAAATAGTAATTCGACCAAAGTACATTGAACGTAACGGACTCCATGGGCTCCTCCAGGATTTGGGTGAAGGGGAGATGGCTGGTATCAAAATCTGCCTCAAATAGCTTCTAAAGAACGTTTTCTGGTGTCTATTTCGTTCATTGGTGAGCTGCACATTTTTCCATGCTTTCAAAAGAACAAAAGATGATGTCTTCTTTTGTATATAAAAATGTTCTCTTCTACATAGAAATTTCCATTACAAAAAGTTAACATTGTGTAAAAAGTAAATTTACTAAAGCAAGTGGGGTGGCTAGTCAGTAGTCATCTCCCCTGGAGAAGCTCTTGCTTGGAATCATCACTTTACTCTTCTTCCGTTATTAAGTCACTCCATAACTAAATTAAATTCTTTTCTATGGAGTTTTAGCAGAAAATTATACATTTATCTTTATATAAAGAATTGTATATTATAGTAGATAGATAGATAGATAGATAGACAGAATAACCTTTATTAATAATAATAAAATAAATACATTATTTCAATTTACAATGACATGAATAATTGTGAAGCTCGACTATTTATTTAATTTAATTTGGCCCTTAAGCTTTAGGCTTTACTGGGCTCTTATTAAAAATAAGCAGCTAGTTGTTATAAATTAATAATAATAAATAAATAAATAAGTAAATAAGTATTATTAATAGTTAAAATATGTATTACAATATTAAACAATATTAATGGACAATATCAAATAATATTAGTGGACATTAATCCTAGAATTTTGTTAGTATGGCATTATTAATCGGGATTCCAACTTGGTTTTAAACAAATTTACATTCACAATATTTTTTATATCGGCATTTAAGTCATTCCATAGTTTCAATCCAATGAAAATGGGTAGTTTTTGAGATGAAGACAATCTAAATTGAGGTATAACACGCTTTGGTCTATTTCTGGTCTGATGCGAGTGGATTTCTTGATGAGTTACGAAATATCTATTTACCCATTGCAAATTAATGATTTTGTTCTTACACTCGAAAATAAAAATGAAATGTGCCAGTTTGGTTATATCGTTGAGCTTTAGTACCAATATAAAATACAAAAACCAGCAATATTTAACGGTTGAATGATTGATAACGTCAGAAACAGTAAAAATAAGAGAAAAATTCTATAAATAGGTAATTTTAAAGGGATAACTTATTTAATAAATTGTTCTTTGAGAGTTTTGGTTTATTAGTCACTTTGTATATCATATATGAATAATTACATTAACTGCTCATGTATTTTCTGTTTTGTTTTAAGTATTTTTATTAACCACAAACAATAATGAGGCTTACATAGCTCGCAGAGGAACTTGTAAAACCAATTCTAATCCTTCCATTAGGTAAAACATCATTTTCGTTTTATAATAATGTTATAATGTTTCAGACCAACAAAGACCCTAGGATCCACTCATGGCTGGTCTACCTAACTGTGTTCGTAATCGTGTATTGTGTATGTCCTCCGTGGTGGCGGAGGGGACCTACAATTTTACGTGGGTTCCGAACCACAAGAACATAAGAAACTTATTTAAAAACTGCCGGTAAATTGGCAACGACCAATTTTTACGAAACTAAATAATTATCAATTTAAAAATATTTAATTATCGGTTTAAAACTAAAGATAGAATCTCTCGACCCAGAGGAGCAAGTCATAATAGACTACTATCCACAAATATGTTACATTCTATATCTATTTATAACGGACATGCAAATATATCAGATCCAAAGAATCCAGTCAATTTCATTACGGTATCCATCAAGTCACGATTACATTACTCGCATCCCATACAAGAAGTTCATTAAAATTTAATTAGCAACTTTTTATTAGTTTAATATCAAGACTGAATCTGAGCAAACTTCCTTTCCTAATCATCTTGTTCTGAAAATAAAGTGTCTGCTTTGATAATGAACTTTGCGTTATCTTCTACAACTTGTATATTCCATAATTAAGGAATTCTCAAACTTCGTTTAGATTTGATTGAGAAAATATCCTAATTTTGATTACAAGCCAGAATATTTGTTTTATATAATTTCAAACTTCGAAGAACATGAAGCGAGATGTTGAAGAGGGGGTTGAGCAGAGGCCGACTTTGAAGAGTTGTTCGAAGACGTCAAAAGCATGCATATATATATATATACATGTGTTATATATATATATATATATATCACAAATATAAATAGACATACAACTCTACTGTAGAGTGTAGACCAAAAAATAGAATATTGTCTCAAATACGCTTCTGACCTTGATAATACCTTTAAGTTAAAAAATTTAAAATATAGCAAAAACCTTATTAAATAGTGAAAAATTAATGCATAGCGACATACCAAAATATTAGAATATCTTGTCAAGTGGCACAAAAAATAGAACAAATTCATTATGTTCACTGTCAAAGACTGTTCAACTCTTGACGAAAGAGAAGACGACTATCCTGGTGCAAAGAAAGAGTTGCATGGACTGCAAACGAATGGCAAAAAGTGTTTTTTTTTTTCAGACGAATCAAAATTATGTCATTTGGTGGCAAGGTTCCTCCACCAGTTGTAGGATTGTTTGAAATGTTTCTATGGACAGCTTGAGCTTCATTGCAGTTTCTCTTTGGTTGTAGCTCTGTTGATGAAGAATCGATATTTGGGCTCTTAATTTCACGTATTAATTTTCTGTTCACTTTTTGATGCAAAGAGTGATCACTCAATTTTCTAGAAATAATAAATACCTTAAGTCAGTTCAAATTTAGTCAGCTTTTAGCACGTCTTGCCTTTTTTCAGTATTAAAACAAGAAATTAGGAGTAATACATTTTCTGAAGCAAATGTAAGGATCCAACCAAATTTACACAATTACTAAAACTGTCGACTGCGCAGAAGACACTAGACCAGGCTGCTCCGCACTATATTATTTTGTATAAAGTATAGAAACTTTTCTTTCAAAGGATAATGGTATATAGTATGTAAAATATTTTAAACTCAAATGGTTTTCTTCTATCTCTCTGAGCAACAATCGTTTCTAGACATGAACTAGTAACTGGATTCAGACCTTTGATTAGTAATATATATATATATATTAGTGATGTAGCGGATGTCATTTTTTTCACATCCGCGGATGCGGATGCGGATGAGGATGTTTGATTTCAACATCCGCGGATGCGGATGTCTACATTTTCGTTATTTTTTAGGATATATTCGAGATTTGTTGTGTTTAACCTATATAATAAGTTATTATATAGAGAGAGCTGTAGCTATAATGTAATATAATTGATTAATTGTAGAATAATTGCTGTACTTTTCTCTGAACATATAAAATAATATCAAGCATCTAACTAATATAGAAATCAATTAGTGAATTCGTCTGCAAATAAATTCGTTATATTTTGTTGAGTTTCAGCCACAATTAGAAACCATAATTGTGTTACCAGGATGCGGGACGTGAACCCAACTCAAATGCACCCCACCGACCTCTTTCCCCAACCTCCACCCTTATAGAAAGAGATCTTTAATTAGCTTGATAACTATTTATATTAAGTTTAAAGTTTTATTAGGCATATTTATAAATGAGTAATTAAAATAAAGTAAACTAAGATGTTCATCGTTTAATGTTCAAACTTAATTATAGGAAGGTTATGCTTAAAGAACATTAATTAATCCAGCACTGCTAAATAATCCCTCGCTTGGTACGTTTGTTGGAGGACAGGCTAAATGTTTCCTTGCAAGTTTACTCAAGTATGGATAGCTATTCTGCGTATTTTTCCACCAACTAATAGGATTGTCACATGCAGCCAGGCGTTTTTCTTGGTGATAGCTCTCGATCATTTTTACTACATCTTTTGACATCGCGTAGGTCTCGTCATTGCTGCTTGACTCAAGAAACTGAGAGACAGATTCTGTGATAGATTTGCTTGTTGAAGGTGTTGGTTCTGTCACTGAAACTTTTATTCTTTTGGTGGGTGGCGATGCGACAGATTCAAGAGATTGAAGCTCTTCAACTGCTTTGCCAAGTGATGATTTAACTCGTTCTAATGTACTAGGTGAAAATAACTTAGCTTTGTAACGTGGATCTAAGTAGGTTGCAAGAGAGTAACTTCATACAAGAACAGCCTCTCGTCTTGTCGCTTGCATCACTTTTGCGCACAATGAACTAGTTCTATTAATATAGTAGAATTTGATAATTTCCGCTTATTAATGACGTTTTATCTCAACGGTCCACATCCGCACGACATCCGCAGTCCAAAGTGCGGACGCGGATGCGGATGCGAGAAAATGTGCGGATGTTCTGCGGATGCGGATGCGGATGTGACCTACATCACTAATATATATATATATATATATATATATATATATATATATATATTATTATATATATATATATATATTATATATATATATAAGGTCTATTATACCCAAAATGAAGAGGAGATTCAGAGAAATTCAAGCGCAAAGGATTTAAGTCTAATAATGACCAGAAGATTGGAAATTTAGAGAAAGGACAAAATATAACGATTTCTTTGCTGAAAATCATACTAAAATGATGGAATATTGCTCATTCTTATTGAACCCACATAAATAAAAAAACGGAAGGAATTGGCTCCAAGGAATCCGAGAAATTTCACAGCCAAAATCAATGAACTTAAATTACTAAATTAATGAGAAGGTTCATGTAAATTTTGTCTGTACTCGTTTGAAAAAAGAGGATAAAGATAGCATAATTTACACAGGAAATAACTGAAAACGGATTCATAATCTCAAACTGAACCGTATAAACATTAGAAAGCGGGAAAAGCAGAATGTGTACTGTCCCTAAATTAAAGGTAGAAAAGAAACATCCCGAGCTTTGTAAGATAATGAATAACTTTTTTGTTAGAAAGTAAAAACAATTTAACCAGTTATCAAATTAATAATAATGAACGTTATTGATGCCGATGTGGACCTCTTCAAAAGGATTAGACACCTGCCTTAGAAGCTAGAATAATACTAGATGAGTTGCGTGTGTCTGGCTATGTGAAATGGGATGTTGAAACAATGTAGTCGTCTAGTTGCGGAAATAAATTTGCCCCCCCAAAATTTTTTTTTAAAAGATTCCCCCAAATTTTCAAATAAAAAAGTTTTGCTTTTAATAATAATCCCACAATAGAGAGCGCCAGAAACTGGCACAACGATCAGGTCATCGAACGTGGCCCATTACCATCGGGAATCGAACCATCGACATTAATATATTCATTTCGTTTATAAAGAAACAGCGTTATCCAGTGAGCCAAGTACGATGCCAACTTTTTTTTTTTTTCCTCTAAATAATTATTTATCTTTCGACAAAAAGAAAAAGAAATTAAATATTTTGTTTGGCATTTATTTCTGGCCTATTTTCATTTTACATCGAATATAATTCAGTCAACTCTAGAAGCCGGCCAGCGAAATTGACCTTATCGCATTGAAGGAGCATTACACGTTGTCTCCAAAAGGCTCAAAAGTATTTTCTCTCTCTCTCTCTCTCTCTCTCTCTCTCTCTCTCTCTCTCTATATATATATATATTATATATATATATATATATATGAACAGAAGGATCAACACAACGGCAAACATTTTCATTTATTTGTACTTCAGACGTTTCGACAATTCTTTTGTCATCATCAGTGAATTAAGTCTTAAAACCTTAAAACAAAAGTAAAAAGTGAAAAGTGAAAATTACATCAATACAATATTAAAACCATTAAAATTAAAACCTTAAGGCAAAATGAAAATTGCATCAATACAAAATTAAAATCATTTAAGTTTCATCACTATAAAAACTAAAATTAAATTAAATTACCTCAATAGGTAAATACACAATGTTTACATCCACCTCCATACTTGGCAAAGCCTAAGAGAACACTGGATGGTCAGAGGATTAGAAAGGGTATGTCTACGAGAGTCGGTTGGTTAGTTAAAAAAGCTGTAATTTGTAGGATGAGCTATTATTGTTAAGGGAGGTTTGTTTCTATAGATGTACAAAGATTCTAAAATTCGGAGTTCTGTGAGGTTATTGGATCTAGTTAAAATTTCAAACTGAGTTTTGTGAAGGGGATGGTTGTTTTCATTACTATGGTTTCTAATTGCGGATTGTGGAGGGCTACTGAGGGGACGGTTGGTACGGACTGACAAGCCCAAATGTTGAGAAAGGCGCACCTCCAGTTGGAGTTGAGTGCTGCCAATATACGCAGCCTTACAGCTGTCGCACGTGTATTTGTAAACAACATTGGGGCATACAGTTTTGGGGAATTCATCTTTGAACTTCAAAAAATTTGATAATTTAAGTGGGTTGACGAAGGCGAATCTAAAATTTATTTGGGGATAACTAGACTTGAGCAGTTTGGACAATTCACCTCGAATACGCAATGATAAATAACCATAAAAAGGTAATTTAATATATCTGGTTTCTTTTTGTACTGTAGTTATGGGGAGTTTAGTATTAAAAGTGTTATTTAAAAAATTCTTTAATTGGTTATCGAATAGATGAGAAGGGTAGTAATTGTTAATAAAGTACTGTTTTAAAAATTTAAATTCTTCGTTTAACGAAAAGTAATCCGAACAAATACGGTAACTTCTTGTTAATAATGTTACTATAGCACTAATCTTATATTTATAAAATATACAACTTAAATAATTGGTTCCCAAGCCAGTAAAAGTTTGTTTTCGAAATAGTGAAGTATGGAACTTATTATGAGCCCGTTTAACTGAAACATCCAGGAAAGGTAAACTATCATTTGTTTCGTTTTCACATGTGTAGTTAATATTACTATGTTGTTTATTAAGATAATCAAGAAAAAGTTTTACGTGTGAAGGATGGTTAAATATTAAGAAAGTGTCATCCACGTATCTTCTGTAATATATGGGTTTAAAACTACTAGGACAACTTTTCAACCAAATTTCTTCGTAATGGCAAAGAAATGCATTTGCTAGTGTTGGGCTTAACGGGGAACCCATAGCTACCCCATCAATTTGGCTGTAAAGGTTGCTATTAAATAAGAAAAGATTATCAAAACACACTATTTCGAGAAGGTTTTTAAATTGAGTCTGAGTGAGGCCATTAATAAGAGTATTATCAGTAGTGAATACCTTATTTAGTATGATATTTAATGTTTCTTTTAACGGGACATTAGTAAACAATGACGAGACATCAAAACTGGCCATAGTAAGAGAATCGGCATGATTGATCTCTTTTATCTCTTTAGCAAAATCAAACGAGTTGTTAATAGAATAATCATTAAAAGTGAGTTTTGAAAGCAAGGGAACGAAGAATTTGGCTAAATTATAGTTGAATGTACCACATGCCGAAAGAATAGGTCTTAGTGGGAAATTTGGCTTATGGACTTTTTACTTTTGTTTTAAGGTTTTAAGGCTTAATTCACTGATGATGACAAAAGAATTGTCGAAACGTCTGAAGTACAAATAAATGAAAATGTTTGCCGTTGTGTTGATCCTTCTGTTCATCTGTAAGCTCCGTTTCCCTAAGGAGAAGTCAATAGCTTTGATATATAATATATATATATGAAATGAAAATGAAAATGTTTATTGGCAGACTATAGTCCATATGACAAATATTATTAATATAATGACAGTTCATATACTAAGGATAGAAATATATACAAATGATTAGAAATAATATTGCAATGTCGAAGTTAAGTGGAGCTACAAATAGACGTTTTCGTACCAAGAAGTCCATAGCTTAGAGGATAAATGGCAGGACTCATGGATAGCTTGGATGATCGGGTTGGTTAATTTTTTAATTCTTTGCATTAGACTGTGTTGAGCACGTCTTGTTACCTCCGGGAAGCTCGGGACATTGCGGGTAGCAAACATTTGAGAAGCTGAGAATCTCGGGGGTAATTTATGTATGAGTCTAAAAGAGCCGTTGTACAGCAAATTTAGAGTTCTGCGAGAACCTTTTTTATAATTCACCCACAGTTGCTGTCCGTATATATTACTACAGAAAGTACGAACGAGAGTGTCTCTAGCTTCACTTGTACAGAATCGAAAGTTCCTTATGGTCATATTCGCTTTAGCACACAGGCTTCGAGATTGTTTTCTTATATCCGAGTCATCACTCAAGGAGCTGGTAA
The DNA here is from genome assembly GCA_023014485.1 of Bathynomus jamesi. Taxonomy (NCBI): domain Eukaryota; kingdom Metazoa; phylum Arthropoda; class Malacostraca; order Isopoda; family Cirolanidae; genus Bathynomus; species Bathynomus jamesi. The sequence continues at coordinate 41,910 of JAJOZX010014993.1, read as the reverse complement.
TAGTGTGACCCAAATATTTAAACTCTTGTACTTCCTCAATTACTTCACCATTCATTTTAAACCTTATATCAGCTGGCTGATTACAGCTTTTAGGATGAAATTGCATAACCTTAGTTTTTGTAACATTAAAAAGAATATCATGTTTCTGCGAATACACTTCGCAGACTTTTAGTAGCCGATCCAGACCTTTAACAAAAGGACTTATTAACACCATATCATCGGCATAAACTAAGTTATTTATCCTTGTGTTATCTATACAACATCCCACTGTTGCCTCATTAAGTGAAGCAATTAATCTGTCAATATACACATTAAACAGCATAGGGGAGAGCAAGGAGCCTTGTCTCTCCCCGCAAGAGGAGCGAAAACACTTTCGTGAAATAATTTTTCATATATATATATATATATATATATATATTAGTGATGGGACGATGCATCGCAATCGCAATCGCGATACAATCGCACATTTTTTACGATCGCAATCGCAATTGCAATCGCATTTAATGAGTGCGATTGTTGCGATTGTGAACAAAAGATTTAAATCTCTACAAAAGTTGCTATGAAAGCTGCTCTTTCATGCGTACTTAAAGGAAAGTTTAGCTAACAACAATACGGAATAATAAATAAATAATAAATAAGTCAAAAACAGAAATGAAAACGGGTTGCGAATTAGTTGAAAACAGAATAAAAAATTCGTTTAATAATAACAATAAGTACACCTCTTTATTTGCTCTATGTAAAATTGGAATGTTAAAGCTGGACCTTCCTCACAGACTGAACCAGGAGCTACATCGATACATATGTCAGAAATAAGCAAGACGTCTAAGGATATCATCGAGTGCTACCACAAAGAAAAGAGGATCGGGCAAGGAGATAATTCTCTGTTGTGGTGCAACGCCAATCAATCAAAATATCACCACCTTAGCATGTTAGCGAGATCCTATCTCTCTTGTCCTCCAACAAGTGTTCCAAGTGAACGTTTATTCAGTGGAGCAGCAATCATCTACGATGAAAAACGGAATCGCTTACATGGTGAGACGGCGGAGAAACTGCTGTTTTTAAAATATTGTCTACCATGTATACAGTTCAAATATTAAAAAAATAATAAGAAAACAGTAAAATCACTTTCTAAAAGGGAGGAGGTTGGGGAAAGTGGTTGGTGGGTGCATAACGCGTTGGGTCCTCGTACCCGCATCCTGGAAACGCACATTATGATCATGTGTGGCTGAAACGCGTTTAGGTACATTGTCTCTTATTTCTTAGTTGATAAAGTAATGAAGGATTCAGTACCAGTATCAAAAAATCACGGATGGAGTTGGTGAAGCCATTGGTTGAAACTGGACTTTCCTCACAGACTGAAGCAGGAGCTACATCAATACTTAACTTCCTGACTGAGGTAGGTAACGCGTTTAGGTATATTTAATGCATAAATGAGCGTTATGTGAGGCTAAAGCTAAAACATCGCAATCGCAATCGCGCGCTTTTCAAATTCTGACAATCGCAATCGCAACAGCGATTGTATGAAATATGACAATCGTTCCATCACTAATATATATATATATATATATATATATACTAAAAATAAAGGAAGCCTAATTCTTACAGCTAATAAATGTCTTGCAAATTGCTCATCAATGGAAATCTCATTTACTTGGAATGCAAAAAAGGTTAACTTTTTTGATTTACCTCGAATTAGTAGCCTTTAGCAGCAATAAATTGAATCGTATTCCATCCACATTGAGATCATTACAAGATGACAAATTGGAGATCAGAAATGACGGCAAAATAATTCTCGTATAATTATTTTTCTGAATATTATTAATGGCCATATTATTATGTAGTTACATTATGTAATTATAGATAAATTTCAGTTACTAATTAATAACCAGATGTTACATGAGTGATAATTAAAATATTGATTGAAATTCTTTTGTTTATTTGGGCAGTGAACCGTTGGATCCTCGTACCCTTCTTTCTTCAACAATGACCTCGCCTGTATCGGTCCACTGTATGATGGGGTCCTCACTTAATAGATTATAAAGACTTAAGCCTTTATTCCTCAATGTATGTGGGAGACTGTTTTTTAACACATGTTCGATGTGTTGTGTTCCGTTGTTCTTTGGTTGGTCATCTCTAACTTCGGGGCCAGGTCCTGTGTCGCCATGCTTAGCGCTACTCGCGCTGTGCCTAATAACCACGAGGAGCTCTGTAGGATTCTTATAATCTTCGTACTCATGAAGAAATTTCTGCAAAGCCTCTTGGTACAAGAGCCTTTTCTCATCAGGTTACTTTTCACTATTTAATAGGGCTAGCAACTCGCTTTCCATTCTTTCCTTGATGAACGGATATCGCCAAATGAGAAAGAAAAGATGTTCCAGGCCTTGAACAAACCTGCGTCGAGGAAGGAACTCAAACGACTCGATTGGAAAAACCTGACTTTTGAACGCAAGGATCTGAGCAACTTCGTCACTCAAAGGACGAAGACATGCCCTTTGGCTACCTTAGTCCTTGATTGTATTTATATATATGTGTATTGTTAACGATATGTTTATTTATCACGTATATTTGTTTTCAATTAAGGTTTCATTTTCTTCTTTCCGTGCTTGCGTGTGTGTGTATTGTAAAAAGCTAAGCTCCGCCCACTGTAAGATCGGTCACGTGACTCCTGCCATTACCTGAGCATATCTCTATCCCTGCGTGTTCAGTTGACCTCTGCATACCCTTGAGCTCAGACGTGTATTCTCCCGCGTATACGAAAAATAGTAATGGCTACCTTTAATATTGTGTGTTCAACGTTTATGAAGTAGTATTCGGCAAAGTGCCAAGATGTGGTGGATACTGACCAAGATGTTCAAATACTCTACGGGTATTCTAGCGAGGGCATTGTAGGATTTCGTAGTACAAACGATGTATTGAAGGATCTTCTACTCATATATACCACGGAGTAGAAGATGAGTGGTTGATAAGCGATACTATGTCATGTTACATCATACCGACTACTCGTACCCTACGGTTGAGAAAGTAAATCTTGTCATCATGGAGAATCTTAAGTATTTTTACCACTATATTAATATATATCATGACGAGGTTTGTAGTGAGGTTGTAGCTAATGGGTTGTGTGAATTTTTAACAGACTTTAGAGACGAGTATCGATTGCTAAACAAAAAGGATAAATATGGGCATATGTTTCTCTCAAATAGTACACCGGATTGTAAAGATGTTTAGTTTGTGGAAATGAACGTCTGGTGAGTGATAAAACATTAAAGCCGGTATTGCTTCATGTAGCGGAAAATTCTGTTTGTCCAGTATAATCGGCACAAGTGTTCGAACAAGCCTGTACACGCTTCAGCAGTTTATGGTGTGACTCGCTCCCCCCATCGAGCCGCCAACCCGTATACCTCACCCCTCCGAAACACAAGTGTTCGAACGAACCCGTACACGTTTCATCAACGTGACTCACTCCGTCCGTCGAGCCGATCCGTCCACCTGTGGCTCATAATTATCTCAGAGCTTGAACCGACTGGACGTGCGAATACGATGGAACTTCCTTTGAGAAACATTCTCAACGCCTCGTACGATGTCTCCGTGACGAAGTCATTGCACGTGTTCAGGCGTGAAACTGGCACCATTAACTATGTACTTGAAACGATTTGCAGGCAAGCAAACTCTGGTAAACGTAATGTTATTTATTTAAGTGTTGAGGAGATGAATAAAGTCTTCGTGATAGTTGAGAAGTGGGGAGAGGACCGTTATAAAATACCTGCAGGTGTAGGCACGAGAAGAGAGCAGATTAGTGATGCCCCCTCATATACCGTTGTTTGCACGTTGTGTATAAATAACGATCAGCCGTGCATTGATATACGACTGATGTGGGAGGATGCATCTGATAATAACGTTCTTGTCCCTACGCGAAACCGTTTCATCCTCGACAAAATGTTTGAAATCGTCTGATTCCGCAAGCTGAAGCCTATATTAGACGCTCGTGTTACGGATATGATTTATTTTGACACGATTCTTGAATACGCATACACCGCTCTGCTCGACGGATTTATCGAATGTAGGAATGAACAAGGCGAGAATGGCCTAGAGCTGGATGCATATTTAAAGGGTTTAGATTCTTCGAAATATCCCGAACTTTGGTACAAAGCACTTGAGTGGTACGGGGCAGAGCTCGCCTACACTGTTCACCCTGAAGAGCTGTATCTCTATATAATGAATAGCTGTCGTTACGACTTGGAAGATTATTTCAATTGCCGCTATGCAAAGTGAAGAAGAGTTCACGATTGAAAAGTTCGGGACGTTAAGAAAAAACCCTCGATTGGAAAGGAGTGTTTATAAACTTGTATTTAATAATGATGTTGTGGTTAACGATGACCTCTTTGTGCGTGCTTTTGATTGTATTCTAGCCGTGTTTAAAGATAACTTGCCAACCGAATGTAAAGGGGGCACAAAAATAGTATTGAACGACATGAAAGCCATTTATGTCGAGTACAGGTATCCGTATAACTTGAGCGGTGAAGTATTGCTTGGACGGTTTTGCCATGTAGTGCAAAGTAATAACGATGTGAATGTAGACTCGATTACGTGTGAGTTTAGCGTTTAGCGCCGTAGAACAAAGTATTTTGATGTATAATAATTTATTTAATTGTGTATATATATATATATATATATATATATATATTTCCTCTACTAATATGCACTTGATTATACGTTTCGTGTATTATTTTTTTAATATATTTAATTATTTAATATAACACTATATATATATTTTTTTCCCTGTACTAATATATTGATGGTTATACTACAACGTTTTGTATATTATTGGTTATATATTTCTCTTTCGTATTTCTTATGCTATTATTATTTTTGATCATATATATTCCATTGTATTTTTATTTTCTATATATTTTTTGAAACTGAATCCATTAATTCGTCTAAATAAACAGAATGACGTAATGGCGTTTTATTTAATTCTTTTGGTTGTATACGACATTTAATTACAGCAAATGGCTGCCTTCTAAAACGAATTTCTAAACCAACTGCCAAAATATCTGCATATCACAATCTGGCAACCCTAATATTGTACACCTGAACAGGCCAATTACGCCTTCTAAGTCAACTGGCTGTTTTTAGTCAGAATATGTGCTTTAATTAAATAAATAAACGCAATCTAGCAACTCAATAATGTACAACTGAACAAGCCATTTACGCCTTCTAAGTCAACTGGCTGGTTAAGCCACAATATATGCTTTAATTAAATAAATAGCGCAATCTGGCAGCTCAGCCAGAGAAGCTAACTGGCTGATTAAGCCAGATGGCTGATTAGGAACATATTAAGACAAAGCCCACTCGGTTGAAGTCTTAATATGCGCTTGGCTCCTGCCAGGTGAACACCTCTCTTCCTTTCTCTCCTTCTCCTTTCTTTCTCTTGGGGGATAACTCCGCCTCCAAGTTACATAACCATTTGTTGCTCTTACAACATTCCCTCTCCCCCTTTGTTGTAGAACTTATGCAACATTGATGAGCATTTGCAATTGCATTGCACTCTCTCCTTTTTCGCCCATACTACTGATGATATCAGAAACCTAATAAAGACCATAAACCCTCCATCCCCCAATATAATGCTCTGCGGATACCTTAATTTCCCATTTATAAAATACAAAAAGGTGGATACACCAGGACAAGGGGGGAAGAAGAGAAGACCAGGAGCAAGCAAAAATGTCGATGGCTCTCACAAACGAGTTTATGCTGAAACAGGAGATAACAGAAAATACCAGAAAAAATAACTGCCTAGATCTGATATTCACGAATAACACCAACTTGATTGCTGATATACAAATAACCCCAACCATTATCTCAGACCACAACTTAATCGAGATATCAACAAATATGGCGGCAACATTAAAAACCAATACTCATATTGAAAAAAGAATCAAATTTGGGGCCTTTAACTTAAACTCGAAGACTATAAATTGGGAAGCAATCAGATCACACATAGCCCAAATAGAGTGGAGAACAGTTTTAGAGAATAAAATAACTAAAGAAATGCTAACAACCTTGGAAGAAAAGACGCTGAGAATTTTAAAAAATATGCTCCGAAATCATAGCCAAAAGGAAAGAGGAGCTGGCCAGAGAGGAAAAACGAGGAGAATATTCCGCAAAAGAAAGAGAGTGGAGCGAAGTTAGCCAGCTGCGGAGATGACAATGTCAGGAAAGTAATAAAAGAAAAATTGAATGGCATCGATAAGAAAATACAAACCCTGATTAAGGACCATACATAGAGGGAAGAGGAAAAGGTGGTAGAAGCAATAAAGGAAAATCCAAAATACTTCTATAGCTATGCGAAAAGGAAACCAAAAACGCGCGCCGTTATCGGGCCGCTAAGCAAAAGAAATAATGAACTAACCGACGATCTAAAGAAAATGTTGAAACATTGAGAGCACAGTATGAATCGGTCTTCAGTACCCCAAAAAGTAACAAAACGATACCTGACATAGATGCATTCTTTGAAGAGAAATTGCAAGGAGAGTGTATAACAGACTTTGATTTTACCTCAGAAAATGTAGCGAGAGCTATAGGACAAATGAAACTACATTCAGCTGTAGGTCCGAACAAATGGAACGCATTATTGATTAAAAACTGTAAAAATGAAATACAGTAGCTACACCCTTATACTGGATATGGAGAAGATCCCTAGACACTGGGGAAATACCGATCATCTTGAAAAGAGCAAACATTGACACCGATATATAAAGGAGGGGGATAGATCTCAAGCAAAAAACTATAGACCAGTGTCATTGACGTCGCACCTCAGCAAAATATTTGAAAGGATAGTTAGAGAGAAAATCTGACTTCTTGAAGACACCTGAAAGATTTAATGAAAATCAGCACGGATTCCGATCAGGAAGATCATGCCTATCACAACTTATAGAACACTATAACAACACCCTAGATGCACTGGAAGGCAATGACAACTCCGATGTCATATACACGGATTTTGCTAAAGCTTTCGACAAATGTGATCATTGTATAATAGCACATAAAATGAAATATATGAGAATAACAGGCAAAGTGGGAAAATGGATCTACAACTTTCTCAGAGAACATATACAGGTCGTCAAAATTAAAGGTATATCATCATCAGAATCGGAAGTACGCAGCTCAGTACCACACGGTGCAGTACTGGCCCCACTCCTGTTCATTACCATGCTAACAGACATAGAGAGTGGAGTAAACAGCAATAGTATAGTAACATCCTTTGCAGACGATACAAAGATCAGCAGAAAAATCAGCGATGCAAATGAAGTGGAGGCCTTGCAGAGGGACACGAACAAAATATACAAATGTTCAGAAGACAACAACATGACATTTAACAGAAAAATTTCAGCTCTTGAGATATGTAGAAATGAGGAACTTAAACAGACTGCATATTATGCTCCAGATAGACAGGAAATTCAGAGAAGCACAAAAGCGATTGATTTCGGGGTAATAATGACCGATGATGCGAAATTCGAAACGTAAAATCAGATAGCGATAAATAAAGCAAAAAAAGTCGCGGGACAGGTACGAAAAACGTTCAAAAGAAGGGACAGGACAGTAATAATTCCCCTGCTAAAAACACTGATTATACCAAACTTGAATACTGTTCAGTCTTGACGTCCCCATATACTGAAAAGGAAGAAACTAATAGATTACAAGAAACAGAAATATTTCACAGCCAAGATTGATGGCTGCAAAGAGCTCAACTGCTGGGAAAGACTACGTAAACTAAATTTGTACCCTCTGGAAAGAAGAAGAGAGAGGTACATCATAATCTACATATAGAAAATGATCGAAAAATTGGTACCAAACCTCAAACTAAACCCAATTACCATTCAAACAACGCTTGAAAAAAATAGGAAAGGCAGAATGTGTAGTGTTCCAAAATTAAATTCCCGACAAGGGACCTCTTCAACACTGAAGGAAAATAGCTTGGTTGTCAGGGCGCCAAAACTTTTTAACCATCTTCCAAATGACCTCAGAAACGTTACAGGGGTCAAAGTTGAAGTCTTCAAAAGAAGACTAAATGCCTGGCTGAGGACGGTACGAGATGAGCCGGGTGTACCTGGCTATGTGCGGTGGAGAACGTAAGAAAGCAACTCGCTCTTCCACCAAGCCAGGCCTAGAGGTGGGGCCACCAGCTTGACTTTCGTGCGAAGAGAGACCAACAAACGGAACATCAACGAGGTTAACGAGGTATTTAGTAGCCTGTTGAATGTTGGCACTATAATAATGTAATTACATTAATTAAAGATTGTATGAGTTTACAAATTCGTTCTTTTGATCAAATAATAAATATTATTAATAAAAGAAAGTGATTGATAAGCTTCGTTGGATTTTCCTTTAATTAAACAAAACAAGTAAAAAAATAAACGTTTAGAAAGCTTAAATCGAAATGGACATTACTAGTGCAACATACATATGCGGATTAAATTATCGAGTTCCAAGTTTTATTAATTGAAGGACAAATGCTCTCTATATAAATGGCAACAGAATAATTACATGAATTATATAATAACGCGCCAGCGAATTTACAGTTATTAGGATTGAAAAGGAATGACACAAGGCCATGGAAAGGCCTGCTGGATTGGGTCTTGTATCGTATCTGGCGCCAGCGTAACTGAAGAGAGATGTGAGGGTTTCTCGAGCCGAGGTGCGATGTGACATCATCTTGGTCGCGGCTTTGTGTCGATAAATAAAGAAAGTCTTATGTGAAGTGGCGAAGGCGGCATTTTGGAACAATGGGCTTCTTGTGAAGGCAGGAGTAGCTGTAGGAAATGCTGACAAAATGTCTGTATGTACACACACACATATATATATATATATATATATATATATACAGGTTACTCATCTTCATTTGGAATATTAAGCAAACTTTCCATGTTCATTAAATTTTAAACATATAAACCTGCATAAGTTCGAACTGGAATAATGCCAACAAGCATAGCATCGAATATCGACGGTATGAAATTCGCTTTTGTGCATGTAATTCATATACATACTCTATGTATATTATATATATATATATATATATATATATATATATATATATATATATATATATATATATATATATATATATACATATATAATATATACATATAAGGACACGCTTCAGGTATTTCTTCAGCATTCCTGCAGAGACTCTTACAGGCAGACACCTACAAACATTCACTCGTTCTTATGCCGGCACAAGATTTCCCTCGATTACTTCTTAGCCTCAAACAAGGTCTCCATTGCTTTCGAACGGATGAGAACAGCGTCACACCTTGCATCTCGTTTGCAGAAAGCTGTAATTACATGATTAGACACTCAATCACGCGCTGGGCGTCGCCATGCAACAACCATTGTAATATTCCTTCGTTTTGGCATATTTATCATCCATTATTCCACCGTACACACTCAAGTTCATTTCGCGCGTATTCTTGTAATTCATGTAATAAGCTACTGCGCAATTATAATTCACTCAATAATCTAATCCAAACCTCATTTATTCTGGAATTTACATTCACTGCACACACTAATTGTAACGTTTATTGCCTTTCATCATCTTTTTTTTATTAAAGGAAGAAAACTCACTTTATTAGTCTTATTTAGTCATTGACAGTTATTATTTTCATCGAAAGATTTGGTGACCTCAAGCCTCAAGCAAACTTTTTTTTAGTTATCCTAATTACATTTATTATAAGGCCTACAGTGAACGGGCCATATATATATATATATATATATATATAATATTCAACAATTGGTAACATCAAGTGTTTCGGGAAGATAAAACATCCATCATCAGTGACTTTAATTGAAACTGTGTAACTATCAGTAAATAATGGAAAAAATTACATTAATAATTTCACCCCATACAAAAAATTATACCTGCACAAAATAAAGATGCAGCTGATTTATAAGCCTTAATAAAATATAATAAATTTACTATTAATTTTTAATTTAAACTACAAAACTGAAACAGAAGGAAAACAAATCAATGCCAGCGTCTGCAGCTCAAAAGGCAACACCGTTTCCCTATATGTGAAGTGAAGACACTGAAGTCGTTGGTTCAACTCTCGGTGATGCTAGTAACAATAATAATACAGAGTTTAGCAATGCTGGACCTGAGTGCAGTAAGGTCCAATATCAAATTTTACGCGATGTTAGATCTATCTTAAGGTGTGCTTAGACATTACGATTCAGGGCAAATGAGGACATTGTCATCATGTAAGCTGTTAGCTTGACATTGGCCTCTTTTGCACTGAATTGTAATATCTAAGCACCCCAAAAGACACATACACATTACACAGTAACATTCAATGAAATTTGACTTTGGCCCTTTTTGCACTCAAGTCCAGAATGGACAGCATTAGTTGGCTTGAGCGGTGGACCAATTTCTGTCCATCCTCTCTCATTATTAAAACATTTCTATTGAAAGGATCGAACTCTAAATTATCTTTACCGATGCTGAAGTCAACAGAACAAACAAAATATTTTCCACTTCGTTATTCAACGAGAAATCACTTTTCAGTGACATTTTCTGGGGCGACATCTTTCAACTTAAAAATTAATCCAGTGAAGGCTATTACAGATCAGACATGCAAAATGTGCTCCCGTTATCGACCGGGTCTTCCACTCTGCATGAGAGAACTTGGCGAGCGTTCATATCTCAGGGTGTAACACCGTCTCCTTACAAGCGAAGTGAAAACACTGAGTTCATGGATTCGACTCCCGATGGCGCTAGTAATAATAATCCAGGAGTTTGAGCTGTGCCAGTTTGTGGCCCTCCTGACTGATTATAGTGAAATATCTTACTGAACATGGCGTTTCTCACCTTCAAAACCTAATTTGAAGTAACTCACATTCGTAATTATGCAGATAACCAACCTAGCCGTCGTCTTTTCTTCAAGCCACACAATGGCTATATTATCCAAACCGGAGAGAAAAGCCTTCCACTTTCGTAACTTTATTCATATATAAAAAATAAATGTCAGTTTATTTTCGCAAACAATTTCATAGCAACTTGACAGAGACACAGCAGAAACCAACAGTTTCATGCTCATCTGAAATATTCTTAAAATTAGCCAAATCAAAATAAAGAATTAAATCTATGAAAATTTTAGCAAGTTCACATACAGTACAGGGTGGTCCAAAAGACCCTATCTATTTTGTTGACATAATAGTATTTTAGGATGAAAATGTAATAACATCTGACAGAGAGAAAATGCCTAAATAGAGTGCCCATATTTTCATATAAAGGGACCCAAAGAAGAGAATGGGGACGAACAGACCCGATCCGTATTAGAAGTAACAACAGGAGCAAGGAAACACATTTTTTTTAGAGGAAATGAGAACGATAAAAGCACAGCTTGCCATGCTAACAAGAAAGGACAGAACTCCGCAGATATATTCATCACACCATTACATACATCACCCCTCTATCCAACACCACCCACCGATAATACAACCACAATGGTATCAAGTGCCGCAACCCCAATTCTCCCAAATGCAGCGGCCAAACCAATAACACCAAACAGGAACCGATATCGACCTGAAAACGACCACTATACAGGAAAACTGAACAGGGAAATTAGAAACTCAATAAATGTTTTATACACAAATATTCAAGGCCTTTACACGGACTATGCAGGCTGCAAATTACAACACTTACAGAATTTAGCTACTGAAGCCAGCATAGATATTATATGCCTAACGGAAACACACTGGCATAAGTGCGAAAAGGTTGTGAAAACTGCATCGAGGATACTGAATTAGCATTGCTGGACTACAACATACACAACAGATAGAGTGGCTGAACGAGGAAGAGGGTGTTGCATCTCCTTGAAAAACACGTACACATGTGAAGTGAAGGTAAACAAATCAAACAGCACAGTCGGAGTTATTATATAAGAAGTAAAAGAACTGAACCTAACCATTATGAACATCTACAGACCACCAAACAACACAAAAAGTTAATTCCAATTTGCTACAAACGAAATAGAAAAAATATTAAAATTACTTGAAATTCCAGCAACAAATATTCTAATTTTCGGAGATTTTAATTTCTCATTCATAACATGGAGGAAAAATGAAGTTATATATGTCGAGAAGTTTCATGGCAACATTACAAAAGATGATAGAACCCAAGCAACACTGCTATTAGATATTATGGAACATTACGCCCTTACCCAGGAAATCTGTGAAGCCACAAGAAAAGAGAACGTTTTGGATTTAATCTTCACAAATAACTACGAGATGATAATAAATAAAAAAGTAACGCACACAAAGTTCTCCGACCATAACCTCATCGATATACAATTAAAGTTAGCACCCAGAGGTCCGAAAACGCATCCTAGAGAGTTAGAAGGAATATTTGAAGGCTTTAACATAAATTCAAAGAAAGTAAATTGGGAAAACGTAAATAAAGATGTAAAGGAAGTAAATTGGGAATTGCTACTTCACGAGAAGACTCCACAAGAAATACTATGTATAATAAAGACTGAAACCAAACCTATAATACTGAAACATATTCCAGAGAGACAGAAAAGAACACGTATCAAGCTCGAGAGGAAAATCAGAACACTATTCAGGCAACGAAGACAAACCGTAAAACATCTCCACAGATGCAGAACTAATGCAAAGAAACTCAAACTAGAGAGGAAACTTGGTGAAATAGAAATGGACCTAAAGCAAACATTCATACATAAGACAAACGAGGAGGAAAACAAGGTAGCAGAAAACAAAAAAATAACCCAAAATACTTCTACACGTTTGCGAAGAGGAAAATGCAGTGTAAAGAAAGTATTGGTCCGTTGATAGACGGGGAGGTCAAATACACAAATGACGAGGAAAAAAATAAGCGACCTGCTTAGGGAACAATTTAACTCTGTATTTAGCACCCGTAAGTCCGAGATGGAAGTGGAAAACCAGGACGAATTTTTCGACATAGATACAAATCAACCAAGAACAAATTCCGGCACAAACCTATTAATGGACTTCGAGTTCACGAAAGGAGATGTAATTACGGCCTTATCACAGATGCGAGACAATTCAGCGCCAGGGCCAGACACATGGAGTGCCACGTTTCTGAAAAAATGTAAAGAAAGTATTACCAACCCGCTATACTTTACTATGGAGGAAATCACTCGGCAAAAGACAAATTCCAATCCCCTTAAAGAACGCGAACATTGCCCTCCCTATTTAAAGGTGGTAACAGAGCAATGCCCAAGAATTATCGGCCAGTGGCTCTCACCTCACACCTTATAAAGTTCTTTGAATATAATTAGAGGCAAAACTACCTACACCTACAAGAAAGAGACTTATACAACCTAAATCAATATGGCTTCATGGCTGGAAGATCATGCCTATCACAGCTACTAGACCACTAGGAGAAAATATTGGAAACATTGTGTCGAGGACAAAAATACTGTAGATGTAATATATACAGACTTTGCTAAAGCCTTCGATAACTGTGACCATGAAATCCTAGCACACAAACATAAGAATACTGGAAAGCTAGGAAGATGGCTATTTAATTTCTTGACGCAAAGAACACAAAGAGTGGTGGTAAACGGAGTTAAATCGGAAGTCTCGGAAGTCGTGAGCTCTGTCCCACAAGGGACAGTATTAGCTCCCTTGCTGTTCATAATAATGATTGCAGATATTAATGCAGATATTAAGGACAGTATTGCATCATGTTTCGCAGATGACACAAAGATATGTAAGGAAATATTGAACGAAGGTGACATAAGAAAATTACAAAACGACATTGAAACATTATTCCAGTGGGCAGAAGACAACAATATGAAGTTCAACGAAGAAAAATTCCAACTTCTAAATATGGGAATAAGAAGGACTGCAGAATAAAAGGTACAAAACTCTGGAAGACAAACAGATAACACCAAATCTACAAGTCAGGGATCTTAGAGTAATAATGTCGTCGGATACAGAATTCAGAGAGCACTGCAACATCAGAATTGCAACGGCTAGAAAAATAATGGGAATCGAGGAGCTTCCGCAGCAGAAAAGCAAACATCATGCTCAAATTATGGAAGAGTCTAGTCCTACCAATAATTGAATATTGCTCAGTACTCACAAGCCCATACAGAAAACGAAACATTGCGAACATTGAAGCTATACAAAGGACTTTTACGTCTAAGATAGAAGAAACGGAAGGTGAAGACTACTGGTCTCGATTACAATACCTGAAACTCTACTCTCTCAAAAGTGGCGAGAGCGGTACACAATAATATACATATTGAAAATACTTGAGGGCTTTGTCCCTAACTTTAGAAATGAAATAGAAACAAACTGGAGTGAGAGAAGAGGCAGATTTTGTACAGTCCCAGCTGCGGTGGGACAAGGTGCCATGAAAACGAGAATGGAAAATACTCTCAAAATACGAGGCCCAAAGCTTTTCAATGTCCTACCGAGAGGACTAAGGAAACTCCAGCACACCGACCAGAATAACTTCTGCAGGTCTGTAATTCTTGTTTTGCAAACCTCAGACTTTATAAAGCCCCAGTGCCCCACGCAAAGAAGTCTAATAGTGTTAAAACCGGAGATTGTGCTGCCTAGGGCCTGTTTTCACCACGTCCAATCCAGCGATTTGGTAATAGCTCATCAAGGTACGCCCGAACGATGTTTGCATAGTGACATGGAGTTTCATCTTGTTGAAAGACAACAGTATCGAGAATGCCATCTGAACGAAGCTGCGGTTCAAGAAACTGCTGAAGCATGTCAAAATAAATTGGCCCTGTTACTGTAGCTTCTGCAAAGAAAAGAGGTCCTTAAATTTTCGATCGTGTCATACCCAACCAGACATTAACTTTAGGAAAATCTCTCTCCCATTCGTAGAACTAGGTTGTTTTTTAACTTGCCCAGACACGACAATTATGTCGATTAACCTTTCCGCATGTGTGGAATGTCACTGCATTGCTGAAGAGAATGTGGTTTAATAAGTTTTCGGTATGAATTTTTTAATCAATTCTGAGCACATGGCGGCTCATCTTGAATAATCCTCTTCGTTTAATTCATGTAACACTTGAATATGGTAACTTTTCTTCTTTTAATGTTGATTTTAAACTCCTTAGAACAGTCGTTTTTTGGTATGCTCAGTTTACGTGATGCTGTGGCACTTGACATTCTAGGATTTGTTTCAAAGGCATCTCTTACTACTGTAATTCGACATTTTCTTGAGAGGTACCTAGATGTCCAGATCTTGTCTAATCATGAACAGATCCTGTTCTTTTAAATTTGTTGACCAGCTCGCGAATTGCTTTGTCTGTCGGTTCTGGTTTATGAAATCTTTCGAATTTTTCTCGAATTTCTTTGCACTTCTCCCCTTCGATACGTAGTGTTACTATCATCACATATTCTGTACATCCATCATCATCTATGGCCTGTAGAAAATAAAATCGGAATCTCATTATTTCAGCAAAATAGATAGGGACTTTTGGACCACCCTGTATATATATGAAGGGACTTAAAATTGTTAATTTTTGCATTCTCAGAATTATTATTATTATTATTATTATTATTATTATTATTATTATTTATTATAAATCCCGAAGAGATTTAGAGGTATTATCCTTCAGTTTTTATCATTTTCCTTTTTTACGTACAGCACAGTCTAAAAGGTTTCCCCTTTCAATCAATTAACGTCAAATTTTCAGGAAATGTATGTAGGGATCAGGTGATATTCTGTTGGAAAGGGGAACAATGTCTTCTAGATATTACTCTCTAAAGGTAGGTAGGTAAGGGTAACTATGATAACACTTTTATTTTCCAGGCAATTCCGACCAAACTGGAAGGATTTTTAGAGTTTAAGGACCAAATTAACCTACATTTGTTGGATCACTAGATATTTATGCATCCTATAAGAAATCGTAATAATTTCCTCAAAATTAACTCTTTTTTTTTTTCAATGACGTGGTAACTAGAGGCTTATTAGTTTAACGAAACTACGGTATGAGTTTTTCTCGTAACTTATTTGTATCAAATTTTTAGAAGCAGAAATAATTAGACAATAGTTGTATACAAAAGTTTATTGGCATCCGAGTGTTGCGGTGTAGGGGTAACTATAGAGTAATGATATTGTTCAGGATACACGTTTCTCCATTTAGTTTATTAATTCTAGATTCACAGGATATATATACAGTTTTGAAATTTTGCTTATTGAGTGTGGTTGAACTATTGGGCCAATATTTTTGAGATTTTATAAAAATACTGATTAAAAAAAACTTTCATGGATAATAACAATCAGGAGGGCTACAAACTGGTACAGGACTCAGGCCAACTAATACAGTACGTTGCATTAACTCCTGTATTATTTTACAGCATCATCGGGATTCGAACTCCCGACTTCAGTGTTTTCGTGTAGCGCGACCGAAGCGAGTGCGTGCAGTTATAATGATTATTATTATTATTATTATTATTATTATTATTACAGTTTCTTATGGAAATTCTTTGTTTTGTTTTTTTTATTTTAGCTGACGGATCTTTTCCAAATGGACGACCCCACAGGAATTAGCTGAAAATTTGTATACCAATAAATTTTTATATTCTAATAACGAAACTGACATTATTTTCCTGGAGAAATATGCGCAACATATGAAAAAAATTGCATTTATATGCGCACTAGTTTGTATGGCGCATGACCGTTATCTAAATTATGTGGTGTTATGTAGTGGGTTTTACAAAATAAAACGCAGATAATATCCTTTATTTATTAAAATTTGCAATATTTAATAATATTTTAATAAATAAATCTTCATTTGCATACCTTTTTCTCCATATGCACTCGCATAAACAGTAATTTTTGTTGTTGTTATCAATGTTTATTTGTTGCCTGCTTAGACCTAGTTTAGTCTGAATATTAGTGTTGTAGTGTGAGCACGTGATAATGCAGTGCTGTACTCTATCTACTTGCGAGTTGCCCCCGGTCAAGTGAATGTCCGGTTAGGTCAATTGAATGCCAGGTTAGGTCAATTGAATGCCAGGGTAGGTCAATTGAATGCCCGGTTAGGTCAACTGTACGCCCTTAACGATTGGTTAGGTTAAGTCATGATATTTTCGTTAGTTTTAACGAAAATATCACTACTTAACCTAACCAATCGTCAAGGGCGTACAGTTGACCTAACCGGCCATTCAATTAACCTAACCGGGCATTCATTTAACCGGGGGCCACACGGCAACCTCGTATTCGGGCGTCATGAGCGGTGTAAACTAGATAACGGTCATGCGCCATACAAACTAGTGCGCATATAAATGCAATTTTTTTCGTATGTTGCGCATATTTCTCCAGGAAAATAATGTCATTTTCGTTATTAGAATATAAAAATTTATTAGTATACAAATGTTCAGCTAAATCCCCTGGGGTCGTCCATTTGCAAAAGATCCTGCTAACAAGAGACCAGGTAGACATAATTCAAGGTAACAAAAAATTTCATGTAAATTTGGAAAACTTGTTACTGGGCTGACACGGCTGACACACACACACACAGAAAGTTTTATTATATATAAAATGAGGGAGGACGCTGCAGAGGGGTCCGATCCTGAACCGTCGTTCAAACCCTCATAAAATATAAGTGTGTGTATATATATATATATTAGCTCCCTTACTGTATTTAATAATAATAACAATTGCAGACATTGATGCAGATATAATAACAGTATCGTATCGTGTTTCGCAGATAACACAAAGATATGCAAGGAAATATCAAACGAAGGTAACATAGAAAAATTACAAAACGACATTGGAACATTATTAAGTGGGCAGAAGACAACGATATGAAGTTCAACGATGAAAAATTCCAATTTCTAAGATATGGTAATAACAAGGTGCTACATAATGAAGAGTACAAAATTCTGCAGCCAAACAGATAACACTAAACTCACAAGTCAGAGATCTTCGAGTAATAACGTCATCGGATGCAGAATTCGGAGAACACTGTATCATTAAAATCACAACAGCTACAACAATAATGGGAATTATCTGGATGAACTTTCGTAACAGAAAAGCCAACTTCATGCGAGTATTATGTAAGAGTTTAATCCAACCAATAACTGAGTATTGCTCAGTTCTCACGAGCCCATACAGAAAAGGAGACATTGCAAAACATAGAAGCCATACAAAGAACTTTTACGTCTCAGATAGACGAAACGAAGTATGAAGACTACTGGTCTCGACTGCAATCCCTGAAACTCTAAGTCACTGGAAAGAAGATTCGAGCGGTACACAATAATATACATATGGAAAATACTCGAGAGTTTGTCCCTAATCTTGGAAATGAAATAGAAACACACTGGAATGAGAGAAGAGGCGGATTCTGAGTTGTCCCAGCTGTTGTGGGACAGGGAACCGTGAAAACGAGGATGGAAAATGCCATCAGAATATGAAGCCCAAAACTTTTTACTGTTAAAAGAACTGAGGAACCTGCAGTACACTAACCCGAACAATTTGAAGAACCAGTTCGATAGGTTCTTGTACAATGTCTCTCTTCAGCTACGAGGGCAGGAAGATGGCGGAAACCAATTCTCTCCTCCAACAAATCCTGCAAATGAGGCTAAATGCTGTAGAGGGGTTGATCTCAGATTGACCTAAACCATAATTAGAAACTATCATAAGGTATGATAAGATAAGGTAAGGTAATGTAAGGTGCGTGTGTGTATATATACACAAAGTTTTTCCCACTCTGGTTCTTAGTTTTTATTGTTTTAATCTCTTTCACGTTGATGATAATAACAATATTTGAGATTGTTTAATCTCCTTCGTGACATCTAAGCTCATATCACGGAAGGGACCTACAGCTTTACGTGGGATCCGAACTAGGGGTCGATACATCTAAACACGGAGAACGGTCATCATCCAACTAATGAACAGACCGAAGGTCTCTTAACCTCGCTGACGTAATGGGAAGCAGTGTTGCAGCGTGACCACGACTAGCCCTATTATCTGACGGACTGAACGTTTTAAATCTCTAATTGTATCACTCACTTTTTGATATCGCGCTGTTCGTTTCGAGTTCTATTTCGGGAGTATCCTTCTTCAACACCTCATGAATTAGTTTGCGAAAGTCTTGATTAGCTCTTATTTACGCAGGTTTCAGAGCACCTTTATCCTTTAATATTGTGCCAATTTTTTTTCATATATTGTGCTACTTTTTAATTTTTTAATTAAAATATAAGAATGGATATAAACTTCTTCAAAAGACTCTCAGATGGCAAGCTTTTGAGTCAGTCTTTAAATCAGCGATAAAAAACGAAAGTACGGTCATGGGTACTTTGAGCCGACGCTAAAATTACTGTATTTTTCCAACTTGAAATCACCTGATTAAAAATATTATATTATATATATATATATATGAAAATTATTCCACGAAAGTGACACGTGAAAAATATTTATGATGAATAAAACCACGAAGGGAAAAGAAACACAAAGTGGTGCTCAAGCGCTTTCGTCTAATGACAGTGTTCCTGAGGATGTCATTAGACGAAAGCGCTTGAGCACCACTTTGTGTTTCTTTTCCCTTCGTGGTTTTATTCATCATATATATATATATATATATATATATATATATACGGTGGCCCAAAAGTAGGTATACAGTTTCATATGTTGATTTTTTAAATTCATTTTCCTTGCAGGGTAGATAATAATGAACACCTGCGTGATTAATACATGTTATGTGTAAAGTTTCATTAAGTAACTCATCAACTGTATACCTACTTTATATATATACTAGTACAGTTCCCGCCGCTTCGCTGACGGTTAGACAGGCTAAACTACAAAAAAAGAACCCAGCCGTGAAAATTTTGACCTTCACATTGTGTCAACATTTCTGAATCTGGTATCTCCCAAAACCTCCTCACCCCCATTCATACAACTTGGGGGCTAACCCCCTCCCCCATTACCCCCACCCCTCCCCATTACCCCACCCATCCCCCATTACCCCCACCCCCACCCTTCCGCCATTGCTAAACTACAGAAAAGAACACAGTCATGAAAATCTTGAGCTTCACATTGCCGCCCGTAATACAATTTCTGAATTTTTTTCTCACAATTTTTTCTCACAATTTCTGAAAGTGTGACGGACAGACGGACAGACAGACAGACGGACAGCTCTCTTATTATAATATAGATTATATATGTGGTGGTATTGACACTACGTCTAAATTTTAGTCCTAATTTTAATTTTTTTAAATTTAGGATTGTCTGATTTATCTTATCGTTTATTACCTTCAAGAATCTCCTATTATTTTATGGGATTTCTATCCTGCCGATAAAGCTTATCATTCTCATTATCATTATATATATATATATATATATATATATATATATATATATATATATATATATATATATGATGAATAAAACCACAAAGGAAAGGAAACATTAGACGAAAGCGCTTGAGCACCATTCTGTGTTTCCTTTCCTTCGTGGTTTTATTCATCATAAATATTTTTCACGTGTTACTTTCGTGAAATAATTTTCATATATATATATTATATATATATATATATATATATATATATTGGTTAATGACAGCCACATTCGTTAACGTAGCGTCTTCCCTTGAACACACTTGAATCGGCTCTTTGACTAGATCTCTTCAATGATCCTCAAGAATAGTTTTAAGAATTCCTCAAAATTTGGCGAAACGATAATAAATAACAAAATGCTTTGTTTAAGGTATAAAAAATACTTTTTAAATTTATTCCTGAATAGTGAAATACAGCAAATGTATTAATAGAAACCTGTTATTTAAAAATAACAGCATTATTTTAATATATGGTTGTCATTTAAATAAAAATATTAAAAATGAATTCGGGCTGAAATAAAAATTTAAAAAAAGCTATAACAGAAACAGAAAACGTATCATACGTTTTTTAAGGGTAAACAATTATTTTTAATGTCTTTTTTATTTTTTTTAAGAATGCAAATATTAAAAATAAATTAAAAATGACTTAAATTACGTGAAAAAGGTGATAATAATTAGTGAAAGACAGAAAAAGAAGACAATTATATCATAGTAACTAAATTATCTTTAACGATTCGATGTGTTGAAGTGAAACCAGATTTTTTCGGTTTGATGTCCGGCGGAACCCCCCCCCCCCCCCCAAAAAAAAAAAACTCAGCTTTTTTATTTAGTTAATGTTTATTACACTTCAGAATATATTTAATTTAGAGAAATGAAAAATAGTATCAAGAAAATAGAGTTGAAAGTGAAAAAAATAACAAAAAATAAGACATTACTAGCAGAAGCCAGTGGTGAAAATACCATGCTTAAACAATCAACAGAGGCAACCTAGGGAAAAATTATTAAATGCCCGGTTAGGTCAACCGTACGTCCTTGACGATTGGTTAGGTTGAGTCGTGATATTTTCATTAGTTTACTGTCAAAACTAACGGAAATATCACGACTTAACCTAACCAATTGTCAAGGGCGTACGGTTGACCTAACCGCGCATTCAATGATTTTCCCGTAGGTTGCCTCTGTTGATTGTTTGAGCGTGGTATCTAAAAGATTGCGTCATATCAATGACTCATACCGAAGATCACGTAAATACAAGAAAAAGTGATGCAATAATGACAAACAATTTTGTTGGTAGGAAATTCTACCAATGTGCACTAATGGGTTAAGCACTAAATCTTGAGTAACCAAGTTTCAGGGTGTAACTTGTTGTACTTGTAACGCGGTCAAAGCCTGTTCCAAGCCAGTCTCAGAAATGGACAAGGACGTAAAACGGTGCAACCAGCCAGCATTCACCATAAAGTAGGTGTGACCCAGTGAATTCCGATTTTGGTAACCGATGGTACAGATTTAAGTTTTCACAGAGAACCAAGATTTTGTTGAATCCCGTATTTTCTTATGAATTTGTTACGTTAAAGGTAATTTTCATTTGAGTCATAGAATTTTCTTTATGTTCAAAGTGCAAAAAAATCACAATGAGCCAAATTCAGATATTGAATCATTTTGACAATAAATTAATTTGTTGAAAACTGTAATGAAGAAATAGTATTTGTTATATCTGTCCTCAACGTCAATTATCTCTTGTGAATTAATAAAATTGTGTGTGTGTGGGTGTAATACAAATCTGGATCACTTTAACATATTGCTTCCCAGGAACCTCTCTTTAACATATTGCTTCCCAGTGTTAATCACTTTAACATATTGCTTCCCAAAAATAGACATTACACAACCAATTACAGTTACATTACAATAGTTTATAATATTCAGAGATTAGCTAGTCGAGAAAATGTAAATTTATGGACAACTTAACTGATTATGCTTTGCCATTTTTTATGAATGTAAAATATTTGGATCACCTGATGTTAAAGTGATCCCAAACTCTCATACCCGAAAGGGAGAGGTTGAAAGAAATTAAGCTGAACAAGCAGCCAACCAACAAATCCTCAAATTTATTTATCAAGCCTCGTCCTCACCCATGAGACTTTAGTCTAGTTTCCTCGTTAAGACTTCATAAAACAAGTTAAACCTGGAATACGAGTTTCCAGAAAGGTTAGTCTCTTCGAGTGTAGGCCCAATAAGGATGCAAATGTATAACTTAGAACACCTTTATAACGTACGTTTCCCCCGATTTTTTTGCTCTACACTGTAGTTATACTTCATTACTTTTAACTGTAAGTGAGTAAAAATCTTTGATGCTGAGTTTTCCACATAAACATTTAAATTACAACTTTTGGGGGGGGGGGGGGCAGTCTCTTTCAAATGCAGAGTTCTTATCTATTAATATATCTTAACGAAATTTACACCATTGATAGCTTTTGATATAAATATAGTTCCCTCAAAGTTTGTTTAAAATCGATCCATAAATAAGGGTGTCGGGGACCATGGGCGTCCTATTTCTCGCCCAATGGCAATCCATTTTTTGTTTTTAATTTTCAAGCTAACACCCCCAAAATTGTGTTCCCAAGGGTTTTATATTTACACCTATATTACAATGTTGGGGGTTTAGCTTTTTTTTTTGCCAATAAATAGGAATATTATATTTTACGATTCCCGAGTTGTACCTCGTTGCCTTTAGAGCAGGGGTCGGGGAACAGGTGTAAATTACCCCAAATGGGGTAAATTTAAAAAGTTTGGGGGTAATGCGTGCGGTATGAGAGACACCATATGCAACAATTTTAAGAGTAATTGGCTTGTTTTTGTTTACTTTGAAGTCTGGGGGTAATTTCATTTTACTCAAATAGATTTTTGGGTAATACCCGAAAAAGTTCCCCGACCCATGCTTTAGAGAGAGAATAACTTTTTTGCATGTTACGAAGGTTTAAATAACCTCATTTTTTCATATTCTAGAGTCTAGATCAACGTTTCTCAGCCGGATTTTCGCCACGATCCCCGTGTCAGGGTCTTAGGTCGGCGCGACCCCTTATCATCCCGACAGGGATAAACAAATTCATGAAGCGGGGTTGTTTTTGCTTTTTGCGCACAAATCACTAGTACAGGGATAAATTGAAACCCTCCGGGCGGTCGCGATCCACCGTTCGAGAAACACTGGTCTAGATGGTAAAAAAGGATGACATATTCAACCTCTACGGTAAATTTTGTATTAGAATGTGTAAAAAAAAAAAAAAATTATTTCCTACCATTTTTAACGAGCTTGTTCAATAATTATAATTTCTAAAAGCTGAACTTTTTAAATATTTAATTAAAATTTCCTATTTATTTCTTTCTGCATGTAACAATGTGTAACTTAAAGAAAAATTTTGAAACTGAAGAAATAGAAATTAAAAAGTATGTATCAGAGTCAGGAAATTAATAGTTTGTACAAAAATTTCAACAGAATTAATGTTTGTTGAATATAAAAGTAAAAATATTCTGTTCAATAAGATTAAAATTTTTGTTAGAAAAGGCGTTCTCGTAAACAAATGTTTTTATGTAAATCAACAGATTGGGTTATTTGTGTATGGGTTACACTATCCTTTCGGATCACTTTAACATATTGCTTCCCAAAGCATTCGGGAAGCAATATGTTAAAGTGATCCCTCCTGAGAAGCAATATCTTAAAGTGATTAACACTGGGAAGCAATATGTTTAAAAGAGAAAGGTTGGTTGGTTAGAAAGAGGTTGGTAATCTAGGCTAACTAACAAAAATTTCACGACCTAACGTAACCAATCGTCAAGGGCGTACAGTTGACCTAACTATTGGTTTGGTTAGGTCGTGATATTTTCGTTAGTTAGCCTTATAAGGCATTTACGAGCAAAATAGAATATCATCAACCCCAACCAACTCCTCTTATAGCTGTCTGCTTAGGAATGAAGGTTAAAAGAAGTAAGAAAATTTAAAGACAAGTGTAAGTTTTAAAGCAAAGCAAAGAAGAGAGGTTGAAAGGAAGGAAAGAAATTTAAAGATAAAGTAAAAATTTTAAAGTAGAGAGGAGGGAATCCGAGTAAAAATTCTACAATACTTCAACGCTCTAACAAATGCTAACAAAGGATTCAATCGGATTATTTTGAACTCCGCTGGCTGGCAATCCATTCCACAAATTAACTATACGATTGAAGAGAAAATGTTTAGCTTCATTAGCATTAAAATACCCACTAGTTTGGAACCATTACCACGTGTTCTCTCTGCATTTCTGAAGGTGAAATATTTTTTCGCGTCGACATATCAAAACCTTTAATCATCTTAAATACCTGGATTAAATCTCTTCCAATAACGCCTTTTCACGAGAGAATAAATTTAACGTTTCTAAACGGGCAGCGAATGATTTGTTTCTAAGTCTAGGAATGATCTTAGTAACCCGTCGCTGCACTCTCTACATTCTATGTCCTGTCGTAAATATGGGGACCAGATTTGAACTCAGTATTCCAGGTGGGGACGTACTAAGGAATTATATAGTGTTAGCATCGTTTCCCCTGACTTAAATTCGAATGATCTACCAATAAATCCTAAGATTCCATTTGTTTTTTGACCGCTTCTGACTCGGTTTAAGAGTGGCGGCATATATGAAAATAAAAGGTTTATTGGCAGACTATAGTCCATATGACAAATATTATTAATACAATGACAGTTCATATACTAAGGATAGAAATATATACAATCGATTAGAAATAATACTGTAATGTCGAAGTTAAGTGGAGCTACAGACAGACGTTTTCGTACCAAGAATTCCATAGCTTAGAGCATAAATGGCAGGACTCATGGATAGCTTGGATAATTGGGTTGGTTGATTTTTTAATTCTTTGCATTAGACTGTATTGAGCACGTCTTGTTACCTCCGGGAAGCTCGGTACATTGCGGGTAGCAAACATTTGCGAAGCTGAGCATCTCGGGGGTAATTTATGTAAGAGTCGAAAAGACCTGTTGTACAGCAAATTTAGGGTTCTGCCAGAACCTTTTTTATAATTCACCCACAGTTGCTTCCGTATATATTACAGCAGAAAGTACGAAAGAGAGTGTCTTTAGCTTCACTTGTACAGAATCGAAAGTTCCTTATAGTTATATTCGCTTTAGCACACAGGCTTCGAGATTGTTTTCTTATATCCGAGTCATCACTCAAGGAGCTAGTAATAGTTTGACCCAAATACTTAAACTCTTGTACTTCCTCAATTACTTCACCATTCATTTTAAACCTTATGTCAGTTGGCTGATTACAGCTTTTAGGATGAAAGTGTATAACCTTAGTTTTTGTAACATTAAAAAGAATATCATGTTTCTGCGAATACACTTCGCAGACTTTTAGTAGCCGATCCAGACCTTTAACGGAGGGACTTATTGACACCATATCATTGGCATAAACTAAGTTATTTATTCTTGTTATCTATACATCACTGTTGCCTCATTTCAAAGTGAAGCAATTAATCCGTCAATATACACATTAAACAGCATAGGGGAGAGCAAGGAGCCTTGTCTCACCCCGCAAGAGGAGCCTAAACACTCGGATAGTACATTGCCCCACCTAACGGTGAAAGATTGGTGGGAATACCAAAATTTCATTACGTTTAATATGTACATGGGAACCTTCCTGTCTTCTAGTTTTTCAAATTAAAATATTGTGGTTCACCCTATCATATGCCTTACTTATATCTAGGAAACACCTATAAGTAGTTGAATTACTGTCAGTGTATTTAGATATTGTTTCTTTAAGTACATAGATACAGAGATCAGTTGAGTGGGACCTTTTGAAACTAAACTGATTAGGAGATGTCCATAGGAAATCATTTAATCAGAGTAACAAGAGTTTTTCTAGTAGTTTCGAGAAGCAGGAAGCGACAGCAATAGGCCTGTAATTATTGCTGGACAGAATGTCTCCGTACTTATTTTTGACCAGGGGCAAGATATATACCGTCATGAACTCTGCAGGGATATAGCTATGAACAAGCATGGCTGATAGGAGCAATGATACATGCAGACATACTACGTCCTACTCACTTTTTTACGAATTAATCTGCGAATGACTCATTACCTATTTTATTTAACTGTATTTCACTTCGAATGAATAAATGCGATGAATTAAAATGAACGAATTCAACCCTTCCAATTACCCAGAGAGCTTCCAATTTTGCATTAAAGTAAATTGCTTTGCTTATTCTATTACTTTGCTAAATTTTCGGTAGTGCCCCACAATTTGTGACAAATCAATATTATCTGACTTCCGTTTGAAGGCTTTTATTAAATTATGATATTTAAGTAGCAATTCATCGGTCATACTTTTAAAACTATACAAGTCATTACCCCGAAAATGTGTAATTAATAAATGATTTTTGGATTTTAAATTAAACTTAATGACCTCCCGCTCTGTACTCTCGATTTTAGCAGCGGATACATAAATTCTTTCTTTTTAATGGATTTCTTGTACAAGTACGGTCTGTCAATCCATAAAGTGATCAAAAGAGTCTCATTTTCATCATGTAAAGTCCCATAAACTAAAAGGAGTTTTCAACTCTTAACTGATAGCCAAGTGGTTTTTTAGGTTTAAAGACATTTCTAAGCGAAATAAAGTTATTATCGACTACGTTTGTCACACACACCAGTCTGGAGGGAGTGTCTGGCAGAGTGATGTCGGTAGCACTTCGGACTCGATGAGGCGAGTCTCCAAATATAACGGGGCCTTAGCCAAAACGTACCCCGAGGAGGGGAAGTCAATTATACGCTGAAATGACAATTACACTAACATGATTGAAAGAAAATACCAGATAATCGTAGGAAGTGAGAAAAAAACAAGAAAATTTGATTTGAGTCTTGTTTCACTGTTTAATTTTACTGAAGAAAATGATTACAGAAGAGGTTTGATCGTGAATCCGAAAACTGAGGTAGTATCTTGGGAGGAAACACAAACTTGAGGTGTATCTTGCTCCTGAAGAATCATGCACCAGGACTGATAATAACTGGGGGTGTCTACAATAAATACTAACAAAAATTGCTGTCAATTGAATATGATTAGGGATGTTTTTGGGAGGAGACTAACACGGAGCATTGTTGCTTTCGGTGGTGATGAACCACGTACGAAATTTTGTCAGTACTTTGACAAAGGACCGTACACAAACACATTTGCTTGGCAATGCTGCTACGAGCTGCTCGTACCCTGAAATGGGTGTATGGGCGGAATGATGCTCTGTGTAAAAAGGTGTTTGATTCTTCATACTTCCACTTTTTTTACGTAGGAAGGAGGTAATGGCGAGCGCCCCCAAGAATGGAGGGAGAAGAAGGTGTTTGAAAGTATGCTGGAATGCTCGCAGGGTAGATGAGACACGGAAAAAGATCAGCTAAAAAGGACAATGACAGGAGAAGCGGGAGTTTCAGCACTCTCTGTCTCCAACCTAACGTTCCACCCCGGAGAACTTCCCTGTTCGATTGGTGTCTACATTTTTCTGGCATCTAGCCAAGAACCTCTCGAACAACTTCTTCTTTCCCTCCTCTTTTACATTCCGACGGCTCGGTTGCCGTCTCTTTTCCCGATAAAGCTGAACTCTTCGCTCAAACGTTCACCTGCAACTCAACCCTGGATGATTCTGATGTTGTTCATCCATCTCCGCCTCCATCTGACTTAATTATGTCTGAAATTAGAATCTCCCCCAAAGATGTTTTTTTTCTGCCTATCTGGGCTCAACTCTAGAAAGGTGTACGGTCCTGATGATGTCCCTCCTGTTGTTGTCAAGAACTGTGCTTCTGTGCTGACACCCCGCCTAGGCAAACTCTTTCGTCTTTGTCTTTCATCTGGTACTTTTCCTTCCTGCTGGAAGTTCGGTGTGTGTGTGTGTGTGTGTGTGTGCGTGCGTGCGTGTGTGTGTGTGTGTGGTGTGTGTGTGTGTGTGTGTGTGCACTATTTATGAGCGAAAAGATTGTTTACACAAACGAAAAAAGGACATATTCGTAATTATGTTTTTATTGGTAGAAAATAGATTACAACACCAAAAACTTGTGTCTCTCTCCATTAAGATATACTCGTATAAAATAAGTAAAAGACGATGAAGAATTTTAAGTACACATAAATGTCAAATAGTCAATTATATATTTGACACTCGAAATAGGCACGCATTAGTTGAAGCGAGAGTCGACTGTGGAAATGAATTTACATCAATTAAAGATAAAAAGGTTTGTTTACCAAATAAAAAAATTAGTAATTATCTGTATGCGAAAATGATGCTTTTCAGAGGACACTGGGATAAAAGGAGTCTTAACTACTTCGAACAAAGCAATGGTTGTTAACTCAAAAAGGATGCATCTATTAATAGCCGTGTAGACAGAGCGACAACAAAAAGGGATAATGAGTCGATAAAAATTATTACTAAGTACGAAATATATTTCCCTCTTCTATAAATGCAAATAATTACAGTATATACTGTATATATAATATATATATATATATATATATATATATGAACAACCAGAGAAATGTAAAGGTTATCATTTGAAATATATATTTTTCAGAATAAAAGTAACATAATCTCACTGACAGATTTTAGACATATTTTTGTCGAGTTTGAAATAATATAGCCGGTTTGATTTTTCCACATATATATACACATACACTGTATATGTATATATATATATATATATATTATATATATATATATATTACAGGGTGGGCCGAAAGTCTGGATCCATAGGAAAATATTTATTTTAATACATAAATTACAACAAATGGTAAATACTTAAAATGAATATCAACTTTAACTCGTAAATGCGTATCCGTGATACTGTACAGTAGTTCGTACTCCAGTATAAATACTCAAATACTTTTTTATTTCAGCCCAGAAATGGCTTCGAATCTAACAACAGAAGACCGGGTAGAACTTGTGCTCATGTACGCAAGACAGGGCGTTATACACAGAGAAGTTGCTACCGAATTCAATAGAAATCATCCTGATAAGCATCCAGTAACACATGCGACTGTTGGCAAGTTGTTTAAACGTTTCAAAGAAACAGAAAGTGTACATGATCGACGGCGTTCTGGTCGTCCAAAAACTGCAACTGATGAAAATACCTCTGCAACGGTATGTGAAACTTTAACGAATAGTCCAGTAAAGTCAACAAGAAGATTATCAAATGAAACACGCATCTCGAGAACGTCAATTCGAAGAATTATTAAAAATCATAAATTCCATCCCTAAGTGTCTCGATGTCAGAGGCCGCCAATTTGAGCATTTGTTATAATTTGTTGTTTATACTGGAGTACGAACCACTGTACAGTATCACGGATACGCATTTACGAGTTAAAGTTGATATTCATTTTAAGTATTTACCATTTGTTGTAATTTATGTATTAAAATAAATATTTTCCTATGGATCCAGACTTTCTGCCCACCCTGTATATATATATATATATATATATATATATATATATATATATATATATATATAATATATATATATATATATCGAATCACCGCCCTATATCATTTTTCTTTCTCTCTCTGTCTCTCCCTCTTTCTCTTTATTTATATATAAGTATATACATTAGGGTGTGTCAATTTTGTCAACTTTTTTCAAATCAATTTTGGTAGTAAAAATATAGTGTCTTTTCATGTCAAAACTTGAAATTGGCCAACCAAAATGAAATAAAATAGCCCTTACCTACATCAATTTTACCTTAAAGTTTCAGAAATTGACTCTTTTACTAAATAATAGGACATAAATTGATTAACTATTCATCTGTCACAGAATTATCCCACTGATCGCATATGGAGTGTTTTCAAGGTCATATAGTTGTTGTACAATGTACAAGTCACA
This sequence comes from Bathynomus jamesi, assembly GCA_023014485.1. NCBI lineage: Eukaryota > Metazoa > Arthropoda > Malacostraca > Isopoda > Cirolanidae > Bathynomus > Bathynomus jamesi. The sequence goes on along the minus strand of JAJOZX010014993.1, from coordinate 11,688 downwards.
ACATGAATAGAACTGTCCCTCACTCTCAGTCCTCAGTTGCCTCGTAGATGTCATAGACGGTGGTTTGCTGTTATTGCTCTTGTACCTACTTCATAGTTATTCTACTAGACGAATACTACAGTTTAACTGTAAGTTATAATGTTATAATGTTATAATGTTTCAGACCAACAAAGACCCTAGGATCCACTCATGGCTGGTCTACCTAACTGTGTTCGTAATCGTGTATTGTGTATGTCCTCCGTGGTGGCGGAGGGGACCTACAATTTTACGTGGGTTCCGAACCACAAGAACATAAGAAATTTATGTAAAAACTGCCGGTAAATTGGCAACGACCAATTTTTACGAAACTAAATAATTATCAATTTAAAACTAATTAATTATCGATTTAAAACTAAAGATAGAATCTCTGGATCCAGAGGATCAAGTCATAATAGACTACTATCCACAAATGTTACACTCTATATCTATTTATAACGGACATGCAAATATATCAGATCCAAAGAATCCAGTCAATTTCATTACGGTATCCATCAAGTCACGGTCCATATCGATTGCGGACCAAGCCAAAATTTACAACCATATACATTACAATATATACACTTACGAGGAAAAGTGTAGGTGTGGCTGTAAAGACTGTACAGTAATGTAGAAATGTGTGTGCACCCATTATGGGTCTCCCATTTAAAGGTGTTTGTGGGGCAAGTGAAGATCATGAGTTTTTCAATACCTCACAGTACTATGGGGGGCACCGCTCGGCAGAGGAATCTCTTTAAATGGGGTGTGTAAGGACAGAGAGTATCCCCTAACCCAAGACGCTGCCTCCCTATATCCCACAACACTTGTGTTGAGCTGTGGGATCTATCCCCACAAAGCCTTAATTTTACTACCTTAAACTATACCTTTCTATCAACATGCGCGTCTAATCGATTTTTAAACATGTTTATAGACGTGCTACTAATTACTTCTACCGGCAAACTATTCCAGCTATTTACTATTCTATGCGTAAAAAAGTTTTTCGCAACTGCTGTCTCGAACCTTCTACTTGTCAACTTACACCCGTTATTTCTAGTCCTATTATATTGAGATATTTCGAAAAAGCTATCTCTATCTACGTTATCAAACCCATTCATAATTTTGAAAACCTGGATTAGATCACCCCTTAACCTCCTAGTCTCGAGAGTAGTCAATTTTAACTCCTTAAGCCTATCCTCGTACGATTTTGACCTAAGAGACGGAATCATCTTAGTTGCTCGTCTTTGAACTCTTTTGATTTTGTTTATATCTTTGCGCATATGCGGATTCCAAAATTGGACCGCGTACTCCAAATGGGGTCTAACTAATGATTTGTAAAGAGGAACTATAATATCGCGCGATTTGTACTCAAAATTTCGAGCTATAAAACCTAACACTTTGTTCGCCTTATTGACCGCTGCTGTACTTTGTTTCGCTACTTTTAAATCACCAGTGACTATAACTCCTAAATCTTTTTCCTGCTCTACGCTTGTTAAATCTTTCCCTGACATATTATACGCAAAATTACCGTTACGCGAACCTATATGCAAAATTTTGCACTTATCCACGTTAAATCTCATTTGCCATGTGAGTGACCAATCAACGATTTTATTCAGATCTTCCTGAATTTTACCTCTATCTTCGTCATTAATCACCCTACCACCCAGCTTCGTGTCATCCGCAAACTTTGAAACTGTACTGACTAGGCCGACATCTAAATCGTTAATATATATAAGAAAAAGCAAGGGGCCCAATACAGAACCCTGAGGAACGCCACTCGCTACATTAGCCCAGCACGACTCCGCTCCATTATTGATTATTACAATTATTTATTATTATCATATTCTTCTGTCTAATTATGTTGTAATCCCATGAAATATTTTTTTATTGAATTTTAGAACATCGAATGACTAAACTTTGAAACATCGTAATTGATATAAAATACTTAAATGTTTTTCTTTCTTTTCAGATATTCCTAAGATGCCAAAATTGAAGACAAGAGGTCAGTCGTCGTGCCACTTGAGCCTGTTAATCGGTACAGGCAAGGAGCTTCCTGTATCAGAACTACCAACAGTGCGAGACATGCTGAGACTAGGGTTACTCCTTCGTGAACAAAATACAAAGGATAGAAGGAACTAACAGAGAAAGAGCTCATAAGGGACATGATTCCCCCTCTTCTGCATCAGTGGAAAAAAGCTAATATGTTATGCAAACCACCTGTACTCAATCAGTATAGAACTATTGAGCTAAAATTAACAAAGCTGTGGCACAAAGCAGTTGAGACATCACTTGGTAAAGGAAAACCAGCAAAGGAAAATAAATTTCTGCACACACTTGATACTCTTCTTGACATTTTTAACTGCCAGTGTCCCATATAGTTGTTTTCTGAAGCCAATTGTTCTCCCTTATGCAGAAGAGAACCTCACCCTCATATTGATTGTCGCTGTCCTCGTCAGAAGAAGATTCCTGTTTTGGAGCTGGCTTTCATAAAGGCGCAGAGAACAAAGGCAGGAGGCCAAGGAAGTATGCAGATTTGTTCTGCAGATTACTCAGAAACCCAAAAACAGATTGTTATTGCTAAGAAAAAAGAGAAAATCCGAGAGAGGGAAGAAAGGAAGAAAAAGAAGAGTGAAGAAGCCACCAAAGAGATGAAGAGATCTATCAAGAGGTTTCTCACTTCTTTGAAAGCTCTTCAGATGAACAGAAAGAAGCAACATCAGATGATAGTTCCAAAATGCCATCTGAACCTTCGCCGAAGAGAATGAAATACAACACTAAAGACATCTCAAACATTGCCCTTGCCAGTATTCGCCACCATACGCGGCTACGAGAGACTGCAGAGATTGCCACTGCCGCTTGGATAGATGCAGGCCTCATCAGCCGAGAGGATACATCCTTAGTGATAGATCATAATAAGATAAGAAGAGCACAAGAAAAAATAATGAAGGAAATATCTGATCAGGATGAAAAAGATTTGAAGGAGGAAGGTCTCTCTTGCCTTTGTTTGATGGAAGAAGATGACACAAAAGTTCTCCTAGAGGTAGAGGGAATGGATAGAAAGTTTCCCGGTCTCATCAAAGAAGAACACTACTCTGTGTGTTCCGAACCAGGTGGCCGCTATTTGTTTCACTTTGTTCCTGAAGCAGAAGTAGAAGGCAAGAAACATGCAGAGGCAATTGCTGATCAAATAATATGTTGGCTTCAAGAAAGAAGACTTGACAGTTCACTGCAGGCCGTTGGTGGAGACTCAACTGCGGTGAACACTGGATGGCAGGGCGGTGTTATGACGCATTTAGAGAAAAACTTGGAAGAAAGCTTGTTTGGATTGTATGTGATTTGCACACAGGGGAACTACCTCTTCGTCGTCTCATCCAGGAACTTGATGGTCCTACAAAGAGCAACAACAAGTGGTCAGGCTCCCTTGGCAACTTGCTAGATGAAGCAACGGAATTAGAAATAAATACAAAATTTCCAAAGGTCGAAGTAGGCCCTCCCCTTCCAGTGTTGTCTGAAGAAGTTATCAAAGACCTCAGCACTGATCAATCGTACGCTTATCGTATTGTTCAAGCAATCAGATCAGGAGAGTTGCCTCAAAATCTGGCTCTCTTGGAGATTGAACCCGTAAGTCACAGTCGTTGGTTAACTACAGTGATTCGTTTCTGCAGGATTTGGGTTTCCAAACATGCACTGACGGGCAAAATGCTACAGAATTTGATGTTGATTGTTGAATTTATTATTGGGTTTTATCTTCCTCACTGGTTCAATGTAAAACTTAATCCAATGTCGATGGAGGGGCCCCAACCAATCTTGTTTCAATTACAGCTACTGAGAACCCAAAGGAAAGTAGTGTGGACATCGTGTTACCTGTGGTGAGAAGGTCCGCTTGGTATGCTAGGCCAGAGGCAGTTTTGCAAGCAATACTCTGCAGCCAATGTACCAAAGAGCGAACTGAGGCTGTGGAAATCATTCTAAAGCTTAGAGGAACATCACTAGATGATGACCAGCTGGGAGACTGCTCTGTTCAGACAAGGAAGTACCTCCGATAAACGTCAATGCACGAAATTGTCAGAATTAGTTAACTTGAGTTCGGAAGTTTTGGAGCCACCACTGACAACATGTATAACAAACAAAGATTTAACACAACTTAAAGAGGCCCCAATGCAAGTGCCAAAGTGGCCTTCTCACACTCAGAGTGTGGAGAGATGTGTGAAAATGGTCACAGAAGCAGCTAGTCAAGTTTACAGTCACGAGAGGCGAGAAGGCTACATCAAAGCGCAAGTAGCAAGCCGAATGCTGATGTCAAGGAACCGCAGCAAAAAGAACATGACTGCATTGGTTACTTTCAAATAAGGACTCTGAATGATATCTTATTGCCACTTTAAATGTTGATAGGATGTTTGCGCACATTTGTTATTTTGTTACGAATTTACGGAAAATGGATTTTTTTAATTAAAATTGATGTTGGTAGGAGTTATTTTTTATTGTTTTTGAAGCAAGGATATTATTTTGTATGCCAAATGATTACATTAAATTGCTACCAAATCACATGATTTTGAATTTAGTCATTTCACAACCAAAATTGACACACCCTAATATATATATATATATATATATATATATATATACACACGAAGCATACTTTGAAGAAAATTTTTCAGTTAAAGTTTATTGTGAAACGCTGGAAAAGGTTAATTATCTTGTACACAAAATGAAATTTCTTTTACTAAGTAAGACTTATGTTTACACACTACACAGTCAGCCTTTGTTTACACTTATCATTCCTATTGTTTACGCAATCAAACTTTGTTTACTCTTGCTAATCACTTTGTTTACACAGCTCCACTTAAAATTATGCTCTTTTGCTCTTTTCCCCTCCCCCCTCTTTCCCCTCTCCCCCCTTTCCCCATTCTACCTTTTTGTGCACATACTACTTTCTCCATTTGATTTTCGGTCTTCATTATCATCTCCATGTATAATATGAATAAAAGCGACGACAACACACTTCCTTGTGTTACTCCACTTTGGACATTAAACCACTTAAATTCCTCAGATCCACATTTCACAATACTTTGACATACATATCTCATACAAACTTTTTATGGCTCTCAGCAAAGGCATTGGCACTCCGTACTGACATTTTCCCAGTACCCTCCACAGTTTCTCACGCTCTTTATTCCCCTCCCAGGACTTTTCCAGCAGTATTCTAAGAGTAAATACTAAATCCATTGTTCTTCTGCCTGGTCGGAATCCATATTACCATTCACCAAGTGACATTTTCCACATTTTCCTTCAGTCCTTCCTTCAGTCGTACATCTTTCACACATGAGTTAACATGGAGTTTCTTCTGTAGTTTTGACATTCAGCTCTGTCTCTTTTCTTAAATATTGGACATACTAAAGACTTTTCCCATTCCTTTGGGACTTTACCCGAACACCATGCTGTATTAACCCATTAATGCCCGGAGGCCTTTTCCGGGATTGAATAAAATCGTCTGGCGTTAGCCAGAACAAAATCAGTAAAGTGACGCACAATTCGACGGGTAACTCGTCACATCCAGGGACTTTTTCCACTTTTCAGTTTCCTAAGTGCAGTAGTAATCTCCTCCTTTCGCATTGTTGCAAATATGATATGAGATATGCTCTTGTACGTTTACACAATGGGGTTCCAGACCGTGTAGTTCAACTGCTGGTCCATCCACATCAAACAAGGCTGAGAAATAATCTGTCCACCTATCCCTTATTGTAATTGGGTCAATTAAAAGATCTTTTGACATCCCTAATACTGTAGTTCGTTTCCCTACTTCCATTTGAAGTTATATATGCTTTTATTTATTTTTTATAATAAAAATAATTATAACTTCAAATGTTTTTATCTCAAAAATAGGCCACAGTAATCGTTTATATATACAACCCCTGTCCCTAACTCCTAACAAAACCAAACCCTACAATACTAGAAAACCGTGACAACGGGTTAGCTAACCCAGCTTGATTATATTGTCTAACTTTTATAATACATTTATGAGATATACTGGTGTTGCTCACAGAGCCTTTACTTACAAACCGATTTGGATGAAATTTGCACGTTTTTGCGTGTACATTAGTGATGTACCGATTAATCGGCATCGGCACTTGAAGAATCAGCAATTTCGGGGGCATCGGCATCGGCCAAATTTATCCGATTCTCTCCCCGATTCTTTGAAATTTTAAAATTTTCATTACAAAACAAAATCTTTATTTATAGAAAATTGAACAGACAAAAAAACACTTTATGATAATTTATACTCACTCGAAAGTGTAATTTATTAAAATATTTTACACTTACGAAAAAGGAAAAGCTTACTAAGTTAAGTTGCCCATAAATTTTCATTTTCTCTAATTAGCTAATCTCTTAAATATTGTAAAGTATTGTAATCTCCTTTAATTAATAATTCTATGTTAAGTTGTACTTTATAATTTTTATATTAAACCATCTTATTATGCTGACTATATTTTAAGTATTTTAATAATTTTATAAACCAAAATTGTTAATCAATTTTTTTTTATTCAAATTGGCCACCAGAAACTTTAAATTTTAATGAAAATTTTTGTGTTGTTTATATTGTTGAAGAAAGAAAATACTTCAAAATAAGGAAAAAGAGTTACTTTAAATATTGGTATTCAATTTATGAAACTAAAATAAAATTATTTTATCATTTTACTAAGAAATAAAACATTTTAACATAATTTTAGCTACAGTATGTGAGTAACAAATTCTCGTGCTGTATATTATGGAGTGAGCTAAGGGAAAGTATTTAAACAAATTTGAAATGTAAAAATATGAAAATTGAAAGTTTTCATGAGATTAGTAAAATTTATGAGTGGAATTGATTTTTTAAAATATAGGTAAATAATCGGCATCGGCTAAATTTTGGAATCGGTACATCACTAGTGTGCATATTTGTTGAGTATATGTAAAAAGTTTCAATCTAATTTGATAAAGACACTTGAAGTTATAAATGTGTATATATATATATATATATTATATATATATACAGTACATAATAAAAATAGGAACAAAAACGTAAAAATTTTATCCAAATCGGTTTGTAAGTAAACAATTTGTGAGCAACACCAGCCATATCTCCTTAATGTGATCAGTCTTTCCTTGTGAACAGACGTGTTTTATCGAGTGTCCAGTGTTATCAATTGAATAAGTGGTTTTCGTTGAAGTGTTTTAAAAAAAAATAGTTTTCGGTGCATTCATAACTAAATTACTTCGTGCTACTAATCATCCATTAACGAATATATTTCATTTATTGCCTTGTTTGTTTTTCAAATCTATCAGAAAACGTGGAGACATAAGGTTCATTTTTCCTTCCTTCGAGAGGTCAGGTAGAGTGTGGTCACACACCGTGTGAAGAAAAGTAAAAAAGTCGGGTCGAATCGCGGACAGATAAGTGTTATAAATACTCTTCTTTTACAGATCTTTTGTCGGTAGCTAAATTCTATATTCATTTAGTATAAATTTGTGTTACAAGAACCTGTTTCTGCGTTTCAAAAACGCGGTAGACCTACGTTGTAATTTATTAATTTCCAAACGCTCGTTTTTGTTTTTTTTTTTTGTTTTTGTTGTTTAACTAATTAAAAGCATGGCACCCCCGTCAAGTACTTGCAGTCGCTGTGAAGGGAAATTTGCCGCTTACGCGTTTACAATGGCTAATAATAATGAACAGTTAGTTTGCAGGTGGTGCTCAAACTTGGAAGTGCTGAGGAACGAGTTAGAACGTGAGAAGGAGGCCAGAGTAAGGCTTGAAGAAAGGGTGATGCTCCTGACGGCAAAATTAGAATCCCTTGAGACTCCAGTTACGACCCCTCCTGCCTCAGTTTCTACTAATAATATAAATAGTATTAATAGCCCTCTCTCTTCTCCTAGTTCCCAACCCTTCGTTCGAGTGCGTAATGGAGCCCCATTGAGAAAACCTAAGACATGTCTACCAGTAATAACAAACAATAAGTTTTCTGTTTAGGTTTCGATGATGCTGATGAACCGGAAATACGACTCGTTGGCGATTCCATTGTTCGAGGGCAGCTCGAGGAATTCTGTGGGAGAAACCCTCGTCGTAGGCGCCGTTACTGCTACCCTGGTGCAAGGGTGGAGGATATAACTAATAGTGTTGACCAATTTACAGACGGTACCTCCGAGGACACAACGTATGTTATTCATGTCGGTACTAATAACGTTTTAAATTCTAGATCGGAAGAACTGCTGGCTAGGTACAAGGACTTACTAGAGCGGTTAAAGGAAAAAACTAATAAGATTGTTTCAACAGGTATACTTCCTCGAATTATCCATCGGAACGATTTCTACAGCAAGGCGACCTATATTAACAATAACCTAAAGTCTCTTTGCCAACAGGAAGGAGTGCATTTTGCCAATTTTTGGAAGTTTCTACGGCAGGAGGGACTTGTTCCTCGGAGATGGACTTCATCTTAATGACGTTGGAGCTGCGCGTTTAGGAAGACTATTTCATAATACTGTCTCTTCTCTTCAGGCTGCCGTAACTCGAACGGTCCCAGCGTAAATTCCATAAATTTCGACTGCGCTCGCGAAGGTGTCGCAATTACAAACAATTTGAAGGTTCTATCATTAAATGCTCGCAGCCTACGAAATAAAAGAAACGAATTTTTTTCTTTAATTGCTTGTAAAGACTATGATATAATTGCGATAAATGAATCGTGGCTTAGCACTGAAACTCGTGACTTTGTAGGGGAGTATCAAATTAAAGGTTATAGACTTTTTGTTAAAAACAGAATAGGTAGGCGAGGAGGCGGTGTTATGTTGTATATCAAAGATAATATAGCGAACGTTATAGAAGTAAAGCACACAATTCCAGAACCGATAGATTCGACTATAGCAGAACTTAAATTGAACGATTTCAAACTGTTTGCGGTTATATGTAGGCCCCCTAATCAAGCTGATACGGACGAAGCGTTATATCGTGAACTAAAGAGAATAATCGGTAGTGAGCAGGCTTTAGTTATGGGTGACTTTAATTGCGCTAACGTAAATTACGATACAATGCAGGGAGACGCGGAAGGTAATCGTTTAGTTAATTTTCTCGAGGATAGCTTTCTTATTCAAAAGGTTGGGGAACCTACGAGGTTGGACAGTATTTTAGATTTAGTAATAACTACGGATGATAGGCTAATTACTGATCTTCAAGTAATAGAACCGTTAAGCAATAGCGATCACAATATGGTAGAGTTTGTCCTCTCAGTAAGTCACTCGAAACCAGCTAACTCGACTAAAATTCCTAACTTCCAGCACGCAGACTTTAGTAAATTTCGAAATAAATTTTCAAACGTCAATTGGGAAAACGTAATGGGGAACTCCAACGCAAAACTAATGTGGGAATCGTTCGAAAGAGTATTTAGGAGTATAAATGAGGAATGTGTACCGTGTGGGAATCGTTCGAAACAATATTTAGGACTATAAATGAGGAATGTGTACCGTACAAAATTAAGCGTGCGAAAGTAAACAACAAGCCCTTGTGGTTTACTTCTAGAGTAGGAGACATTATAAAGAGAAGAGATAGGGCTTATAGGCTACATAAGTGCGATAAAGACAATTTGTGGTTACGAAACAACTACATATCTCTAAGGCGTGAAGCGAAAAGTGTAATAAAAAAGTCCAAGCGCGAATTTGAAATCTCCATAACTCGTGACGGTAAAGAAAACCCCAAGCGATTCTTTCAATACGTCAATAATAGAAATCCGGTAAAAAGTGTCTTGGGGCCTTTGAAAAATGTAAACGGAGATCTAGTTTTTGAAAACAAGGAAATGGCTACCTTGCTAAACGAATTTTTTACGTCAGTTTTTACTATAGAAGATGTAACGAATATCCCTACGGTCATAGACATAATACCTTTTGATAATGGTAATATTTTGGATAATATAGTGGTTAGTGAAGGGCAGGTAATGCGCTATATTGATAAAATGAAAACGCGTAAATCACCGGGGCCGGATTCCATATATTCCATACAACTAAAAGAATTAAAAGATAGCATTGTTGTGCCGCTAACAAAGATTTTTAATGCGTCTATTTCTGAGACGCATTTCAAGTTAGCAAACGTAACACCTATCTTTAAGAAAGGCGATAAAGGTGCGGCGGGAAATTATAGGCCAATCAGTTTAACGTCTGTTGTAGGTAAGCTACTGGAATCAATAATTAGGGATCGTATAGTCGAACACTTAGAATTCCATAAACTAGTTAGAAATACGCAGCACGGTTTTAGGCGAAACAAATCTTGCTTAACTAATCTTTTAGAATTTTTCCAAAGCGTGGTTGACGTTTACGATAGACATCGGGCGGTTGATGTAGTGTATTTAGATTTTCAAAAAGCGTTTGACACCGTGCCGCACAAAAGACTCATTGAAAAAACTAAGGCTCATGGAATCAGGGGTGTAGTAATAAATTGGCTAGAAGAGTGGTTGCGAGGTAGGAAACAGAGGGTGGTCGTTGATGGAGCGGAGTCGTGTTGGGCTAATGTAGCGAGTGGCGTTCCTCAGGGTTCTGTATTGGGCCCCTTGCTTTTTCTTATATATATTAACGATTTAGATGTCGGCCTAGTCAGTACAGTTTCAAAGTTTGCGGATGACACGAAGCTGGGTGGTAGGGCGATTAATGACGAAGATAGAGGTAAAATCCGGAAGATCTGAATAAAATCGTTGATTGGTCAGTCACATGGCAAATGAGATTTAACGTTGATAAGTGCAAATTTTGCATATAGGTTCGCGTAACGGTAATTTTGCGTATAGTATGTCAGGGAAAGATTTAACAAGCGTAGAGCAGGAAAAGATTTAGGAGTTATAGTCACTGGTGATTTAAAAGTAGCGAAACAAAGTACAGCAGCGGTCAATAAGGCGAACAAAGTGTTAGGTTTTATAGCTCGAAATTTTGAGTACAAATCGCGCGATATTATAGTTCCTCTTTATAAATCATTAGTTAGACCCCATTTGGAGTACGCGGTCCAATTTTGGAATCCGCATATGCGCAAAGATATAGACAAAATCGAAAGAGTTCAAAGACGAGCAACTAAGATGATTCCGTCGCTTAGGTCAAAGTCGTACGAGGATAGGCTTAAGGAGTTAAAATTGACACACTCGAGACTAGGAGGCTAAGGGGTGATCTAATCCAGGTTTTCAAAATTATGAATGGGTTCGATAACGTAGATAGAGATAGCTTTTTCGAAATATCTCAATAATAAGAGGACTAGAAATAACGGGTGTAAGTTGACAAGTAGAAGGTTCGAGACAGCAGTTGCCAAAAACTTTTTTACGCATAGATAGTAAATAGCTGGAATAGTTTGCCGGTAGAAGTAATTAGTAGCACGTCTATAAACATGTTTAAAAATCGATTAGACGCATATGTTGATAGATTGGGTATAGTTTAAGGTAGTAAAATTAAGGCTTTGTGGGATAGATCCCACAGCTCAACACAAGTGTTGTGGGATATAGGGAGGCAGCATCTTGGTTAGGGGATACTCTCTGTCCTTACACACCCCATTTAAAGAGATTCCTCTGCCGAGCGGTGCCCCCATAGTACTGTGAGGTATTGAAAAACTCATGATCTTCACTTGCCCCACAAACACTTTAAATGGGAGACCCAAAATGTGTCACCACATTTCTACAGTGACGT
>JAJOZX010014992.1:0-78195 GCA_023014485.1 Bathynomus jamesi | reverse complement strand
TGCAACACAGTTTATTAATTTGTGTTTTCTGTTTCAGACTGACTCGGTGTACGGCTGACTCGGTGTGCGTCCGCCTTCAAGAATGCAGACCCCTGAAGAATTGTGCGTGTTTTGTAAGGAGAAATTGGACAGCGGACAGGAAGTGGTTCACATCTCGCAAAAAGGAGTAGATGGTATAAATGCATCCAGCCGCAGCCGTGGAAGCGATGTGTTGCAACAGCTGGAATAAGTGTTCACGTTGTATGTAGGAAAAGGTTTACGGATAAAAAGACCATTGAAATAAAGAAGCGACAGACCGCAGCCGAGGCAATACCAAGGAAAGTGCTCGTTTTCATGAATACGCATTTTCCAGTGCCACTCAGTTTGTTTTGTGATACCTTTGTGGACTTTTTTTCCAAACACAAACCAAAATCAGAGCATGTCAAAATAAGAACTACAGAGTTCTCCGAAACCATAAAAAGGTGCTGTGAAAGCCGCTGCGATGAATGGTCGTTTAATGTAAAAGGCCGTCTGGAGTATTATCTTCGTGATCTTCCTGCTGCAGATTGTGTCTACCATCACACCTGCAGCGTAAATTTTCGAAGTGGAAAAAACATTCCTCGCGCATACTCCTCCGACGATCATGATTCGAAGAAAGGGAGACCAACTAATGAAGAGCAACACCAAGCATTCCTTCAGACCTGTGCTTACCTGGAAGAGAATGATGATGAACAACTGTTGATTGGAGACCTAATTTCCAAAATGGAGGAATATCTTCAAGGAAGTCAGAGCTCTGTCTACGAACGCAGGCACATGAAGAGAAAGCTTTTAGAACGTTACGGAGACAAGATCATAATATCAGGTGAAAGTGTGAAGGCAGATGTAGTAACACTACGAGAGACAGCTAATGAAATTCTTATAGATTATCACAAAAGTCGAAAGAATGTGATATAGATATAGAGCTACAGAAGATTACCTAGTAGAAGCTGCTGCAAAAATAATCAGAAGTGATATCAAGTCTGTCGACTCGCCTAGAAAAGATGTGTATCCATCTCCAAATGACATCACTGCAGAAAGTGCTCTTGATTACATTCCCAACAGTCTGAAATTGCTATTATCAAAAGCATTTGCGGGACAGGATGCTTCAAGAAAAATAGGTGCAATTGGGCAGAGCATTATGCAAGCAACCCGTCCTAGAGGATTACTATGTCCACTACAATCGGTTTGTCGGTTCAGCTACACCACAACTTTAGGTCAAGGTACCTTACTGACGTTCTCCATCAGCTGGGTTACTGTTCGTCGTATGCAGAAGTAACAAGATTCGAAAGAAACGCGGCGCTGGCAAGTGGGTCTGGCTCTTTACTGTTGATGAAAACACTGCAGTCCTTCTAGCAGCAGATAACGTCGATCATGATGTCTGCACTTTGGATGGGAAGAATACCTTTCATGGAATGGGTATGATTGCCGCAATAACTCCGAAGATCAAGATCCACCCTTCTATTCACAGGCGTAACGTTGGTGACAATGACATTAAGAAGATTGCAACCGTTGACATTAGGGAATATAGACACGCGAGAAGCATGTTGAGGGACATCTCATTCCGCGAACTTCCAGTACCCACTGCCACCATAAGTCGACTTAGTCTTCTCTGGCAGATATCTTCAGCAGAAAGATCAGGTCCAAGTTGGTCCGGAACAATGCAGGCAATTCACGGTGGATCAAGTGTCTCACATCCAGGTGTGGCGTCGATCACGTTCCTTCCCATCATAGATATGTCGCCAACTGACATGACCTGCATATTTTCGACACTACTATATTTGAGCAAGATAGCACGCGATCAAAAAGTCCCATGCATTATTACCTTTGATCAGCCTTTGTTATGGAAAGCTTCCCAAATCATCAATGAACAGAGAGACCTGCAGGACATTGTTTTAATGCTGGGATCATTTCACACTCTGATGAATCTTTTGGGAGCAGTCGGTACTCTTATGAATGGTTCAGGATTGTCTGAAGTACTTCAAGAAATATACGGACCAAATGCCGTGCAACACATGATGTCTGGAAAAGCTGTTTCAAGAGCGATACGTGTCATATGATAGTAGATGCAGCTCTTAGTACCTGACTAGTCGCAGACGTTTTCCCTCGTAATGAAGATGGAACTCCTCATGACCTCCATAAGGAAGCTTGTGACCTGCTCGACGATGTTATGACCGCCAAACAATCAGTTGAGGATGTGGAATCTTCGAATGCATTGTCTCAGATTGCTACCACTTTGGATGCGAAGAAAACTGACCTACAATCTACTTCGCAAACAAGTCAACTCTGGTTGGAATATCAGCGAATGATCAACATTGCACGTTCCTTGATAACAGCAGACAGAACCGGCTCGTGGGATTTGCACTTGCAAGCTATGCTGGAGACCATCCCCATAATTGCAGCAGCCGGACATCACAATTACCTGAAATCGATATACCTGTACCTGCAGAAAATGTTAAGTTTGCCTTCTGAAAATCCAGCCGTTAACAAAATGTTCCAGGAAGGTAAGTTTGTGGTAAGAAGAAGCGACAGATTATGGGCCGGACTCGGCACAGACCTGGTGATAGAACAAGTACTAATGCGTTCCCTGAAAAGCAGAGGCGGACTGACACGCGGAAGTGGATTTACAGACATCCAAAGGACAACGTGGCTCTTTTCTATGCCTCTGTGTTCCACTTATAACTTAGCAATGCAGGAATACACCAGAGTTTTGTTGGAAAGTAGTGAACAGCACAAGGAAATGAGGGGAAGTAGACAAATGAGGGACAGTAATGACATGAAGAAAGTACTTGAACGTCTGGAATCCTTATCCCCATTCCATTCTACCTCGGGTCTCTGCAACATTGTAACAGGGCTAACTGCTGATCCTGGAGTTAACGTTCATCAATTGCATTCAATCGGTACGAACATTGTCGTAAAAATGATTGGGAAACAAGCCTTTACATATTCTGCCAAAAGATCTGACAAAGTGAAAACACTAGGATCTGCTTCTGCCGTTGTGATCACTGATGCTTCAGATATAGAAGTAGATCCTGCACTACTGTTTCAGAGAATGATGACTGTTGCCACTGGCGGAGACATGAATCTTGAAGATGTCATGTGTTACGAACTGTGTGCATATCCTCCTGCATTGTTCGAATCACGAAGTATCTTGAGGAAACCCGATAAGTCTCAGCTAGCTCATGCAATAATCAAATACACTGACACTTTACGCATGGAAGAAGTTCAAGAAATTCAGTGCACAGACCAGTACTTATTGGATGGTGGATCTCTACTACATCGTGTTTCCTGGCGTCAAGATGAAACATATGACAGCATCGCCAACTCATATGCCGATTTCACTCTGAAAACATATGGAAAAGCAATCATTGTTTTTGATGGCTACAGCAGCTCTCCTACGATCAAGGACATGACCCACAGAAGACGCAGCACCAAGACAAGCAGAAATGTGAATCTCAGTCCAAGCATGAAGTTTGTTGGCCAGAAGGAACACTTCTTGGCTAATGAAAACAACAAGCAAGCATTTATTTCCCTCGTAGGTGAGATGTTGAAGAAGCAAGGGTGTACTGTTCACAACGCAGATGGGGATGCTGATGTGGACATCGTTCGTGCAGCAGTTTCCTCATCAGAAAATGCAACTACAACAGTAATAGGGGAAGACACCGACTTGCTGATTCTCCTTCTGTACCATGCCAAGGACAGTGGTTTCAAGTTGTACTATCGCAGCGATATAATACGGGGACCATCTCCTAATCCTGTGTATGATATTCTCAGCATTCAATCATTGTTAGGCAATGACATCTGCAAGTATCTTCTGTTTGTGCATGCTTTCACGGGCTGTGATAGCACATCCAGAATTTTTTCGATCGGTAAAGCCAAAGCATTCGACACACTGATGAAGGTGGCTGAACTCCGTTCAGTTGCAAATACATTCTGTTCTGATTGTTGCCAACACTGACATTGAAGCCGCTGGAAGAAAGGCAATGCTTCTGTTGTATGGCTGCAAAACACTTGAATCCACTAACGCACTACGTCATCGAATGTTAGTTGAAAAGGTAGCTACAGCTAAATCTTTGTTACACCCGAACGTTTGCCACCTACCGATGCGTCCACAAAGTACCACAGCTTTCGCACATACTTTCAAATACTAATCTGGAAGTCTACAGAAGAGGAGATCGATGCAGAACAGTGGGGTTGGTATGTAAAGAATAATTCCTACTACCCTACAGCCTGCGACAAGCCACCAGCTCCAAATTATCTACTCAACATGATTCGCTGCTCCTGCAAGACGAAATGTGCTACTTCAAGATGTGGATGCAAGCGTAATGGAATGCCCTGTTCAGCCGCTTGTGGCGAGTGCCAAATCAGTGGTTGCGATAACAACCCAAGTACCGGTAATCTATCCGATGATAGTGATGAAGAGGATTATTAATTTCTGTATGTTTGTGACCAGGTATCACTTCTTCTGTAATGAACATAACTTGAAACTGGGAAAAAAATAATTGTTGTATTATTGATTATAAAAATCTGTAAAAAGCTATATAACATTATATTTGCGTAATAACTGGTTGTGTTGTATATTGTTGAATTATTTAAAACATTACAACTGAAAGAAAAAGCATCAAATGTATCTCTATAAATAAAAGCGTAAATTATATATATTTTTTTTTTCGTAGGAAACATCCAGTCCGCCATTTTGAATTTCATTTTTGGGGGTGTTCCCGGGGTCCAATTTTGTCGGATTTTGGATATGTTATTCGGCAATGGTTCCTGAGCTGGAAACAGTTTAGAAAGCTTCTGAAGCAATTTTGCCCAGGTCTAACTACAAATTGCCTGGACTATAAGTAATATCGACCATTTAAGAAACGAGTTTCAACAAACTTAGAAACTTATCTTTTGTAAAACTTGAAGTTACAGAAGTCAATTTGAATATTCCGAACTTTTCGTTCAAATCCAAAATCAGGATCCTTCATTGATCAACCAAAGTTTCTGATCTAAATTTCCTCTCTATGTTAAGCAGTTCAAATATTTAATTGTGTTTCGTTCGATTCCGAAACTTTTCTCAGAACTTAGAAAGAAATCTCGCTTCTTAACGTCGAATTCAGACAAGAAATACGAGTGCGATCCCTTTCACATACACACACACACACACACACACTTTATATATACATATACATATATATATATATATACTATATATATCACGTTCCTTGTTACAAGGACAAGAGGAAACTTCAAAGACCTTTCAGTCCACTCGGGGAGGTTCCTGTTATTAAACTATTAATTTTTTTTTAACTATTCTAGCAGTAGATGACTGAATAGAAAAACACAAGGCTCTATCCGTACCCCTCCGCTCCTTCCTCGCTAGAGGCGGGTGCAGAAAAAATTGAAAAAATATCTTGATCCTGGAAAAGTATCGAAGGAAATTTTACAAGAAAGAGAATATGTAAGCTAGCTCTACAATTACGTCATGTACACAGAGATCGTACACTAAATAGCACCGCTGTATAAACTAACCAGTAATATACTTATGCCAATTGCACATCAACTCCTTGATATCGTCACAAAAACCTCACGCAAGAATTAATTTTAGAACAGATATCACATTTACCACACCATGTCCTCACACGTCACGCGCATCCAGACAACAAAACGAAAAAAAATTGTGTCGGCAGAAATGCAACTCTACCTCACGTACGATTCTAATACATGCCATAAATTTCTTGTTTTTTTTTTTTAAATTGTGTGTTTCTATAAAATGTTTTTCTATTCTACTCTAGACATATTAACAAGACATGCAAGTGTGTGAGCTGTTTTCTGTAATTGGATGTCTGTCATGTGTATGTGTCTGCCAACTCTTTGAATGTTAGCGAGTTTCAGTTTAGGTTTCCCGCCATGAAAGGTGTTTATGCAGCACGTGATGTATGGAGACGTTCATACTTCGTAATGTTGTGCTACCACGTGAGTAGAGAAAATCTCTTTCTGGCCAGGAATATCAATGGGAGTTCCCTGCATAAGAAGTAAAGAAAAAGATAGAATCTAAAAATAACGTGCTATCGGAAATGTGATAAAAATTTTCCCCAAGACTTTAATGACACTATTTATATATTTATTTATTTGCGTGTTCATAAACGATGACGTACAGTATATATATCACGTGAGAGCTGCATGTCATATATATATATATATATATATATAAAGAGTGGCACTCATTACAGAGTAATAGTTCAGTTATATTTGTCCTTATCTTTTGTATCTTGCAGGGGATGGTTATGAAAATTTTAACGTCCGTTTGGAAAAACTTAACAAAAAAAAATTACTTCAACTCCGACATATAATGTAAAACATCAAAGAATTTGAAAGAAAAAAAAAGTTAAAATGCAAAAGTTTTCGTACATTTACTTACAAAATTATTTAATACTTTGTGTGTCCACCTTCTGCTTGAGTGACTTCAATGATTCGTTTGGGGTATTTTTCTACAAGGTTTCAGCATCACTTCGTAGAAATTTTAGCCCACACTTCTAAAGAAATTGTTGCAGTTCATTCAGATTCGAAGGGTTTCTCTTCGGACAGCTTTTTTCACATCACACCATAAATTCTCGATTAAATTGAGATCTTAGCCTATTACTAGCCACTCGAAAAACCTGAAATTCTTTTGTTGAAACTATTTCATGGTGCTCTTTTATGTTTTGGATCATTATCTTGTTGCAATACCCAATTGTGACCCATTCGCAACTCCCGAACTAAAGGCAATACATTTTCTTTTAAAATTTCCTGATATTTCTTTGAATTCAAGATTCCATTGATGACGACAAGCTTTCCTGGACCAGAAGCACTAAAGCAACCACAAAGAAGTAAACTACAATCATGTTTAACCGTTGGAAGGATGTTTTTTTTCCCTCGAATGCAGTATTTGATTTCGCCAAACATCTTTCGCTAGTTATTCTCGAACAATTTAATTTTGGGCTCATCTGTCCAGAGAACTTTCTTCCAAAATGCACATCCATTGTGATGATGATCCTTGGCGTACTTTAAACGAGCTTCTTGGTGTTCTTTTTATAGCAGAGGTTTTCTTCATACAACTCTTCCATGCAGACCATTCCTTCTCAATGTACGACGTAAAGTAGAGGAATGGACATTGATCTTAGTCCTAATGTTTCGCAAATATTACCTGCGTCACTCGTAGATTTGCAGCAGCCACTCTTTCAATCCGTCTAGCTTTACGTTCTGAAATCTTGCAGTGTTTTACATTATATACTGGAATTAAACTAATTTCTTATTTGGTAAAGTTTTCCAAATGAATGGTAAATTTTTCATAACTATCCTATGCAGGGCTTAAAGTGTACAGAAACCTGAACCACCATGGTTCGGTGACTCACGTGCGAACAAGCAAGGAAAAAACTCAAAAGCAGAACTGTCCTAATATAGTCTAGGATCTGGCCCAGAGTTCATATAAATTTCTGGGTGCAGAGGTTTTGACGATTGATCTAGACTAATTTTGGGGCGCAGAATCCGAATTTTTCTATGCCATCGCACCAAATTGGTGCAAAAGTGGTCAAAATGACAAAACATTGGCAAAAATGGCAAAATTTTATCAGTTTTTCATATTTGTCATATTCTTGATTTGAAAAAATTTTTAAGGGCAATTTTTTGTTTGAGAATCTGTTTTTGTAATATACTGTTGCCTGAACCAAGAAAACTGACAAAAATGTCAAAAAACAACAGCAAAAATAGTAAAAAAATTAAGTAAATATTGTCAAAAAATCGCAAAAATGAAATTTTTGGCTCTTTGGGTGCATAAACTAGCTCTAACCAATCATAGCGAACTAAATAGTCAAGAAATTATATATTAATAGCTCTGCAAGAATTTATTAAAACAAAGTATGCACAAATGTCTAAATTTCGGGTATAAATCGATAAAAATGGTTGTAAAATACTTGAAAAAATTGCCAAAATATAAAAAAATAGCACTAATTTTATGTTATTCTTAGGCTTGCTTGTTGTAAAATGCTTGAACTTCTTATAGAATCGATCTATTTGATTTCTTTAGAGTAACTAAGTCATATATATTGTGTTTCAGGTTTAGTATTGGTAGTAGCTACAAATTGAGGATCCCTGTATTCATTAAGTGATTCAACAGATGACAGATCATGGTAAGTAATAATCGAATTGAATATTTAAAACATAAATATAAAGACCAATGTGTTACAAATGAATTTTTATATGTATAGAATAGAACCAGTTTATTATAATTGCAAGAAGTCTTAGTATATTTTATTTTTTCAGGATGTATGTCAACTTGTGCCAGAAAAGAAGCGTAGCTCAAACCTTGGTAAATGTATCTTGTGCCAGAAGAACAAAAGCCCAAGTGGAGAGAAATATTTGAGCAGCGGAGAACATGGAATAAAAAATTTGCTTCAGTTGGCTTCTTCGTACCCAAATGATGACAGAAGCAAACGTTTGAAAGCTCTTACTGAGAGTCAGACTCCTTATATCCAGTATCACAGCACTTCGTGCTATGCAACATATGAAAAGTTCGTTGAACGTAGCCAGAAGTCTAAAAATGCTGAATCTGAACCCTCCGATTCCTCCTTAGGGGAAGCATTAACTCCTCCAGAAAATAGTTCAAGCAAAAGGATTAAAACACAGCATATCAAGGATACGAAAGTGTGTGTATTTTGTGGTTCAGCTGGAGTCAAATTGAAAGGTGGAAACATTGACCATGATTTGTTTCGGATATGTACTCCAGGTCGTGCCCAAAAGTTATTGAGTTATGCTCACTTGTTCCAAGACGATGTTTTTACCAGAGTAGCGATGTTGAACTCGCTGCAGATGTATTCTATCATAATAATTGTATAAAGAAGCATTTTGCAGCCTATGATCGCAGAATAGAGACGATTTTGGAAAACAGAGAGCAAGAAAACGAAGTTATGGGTTCTACTGACATGGTTCAAGAAGCGTTTAATGATGTAGTCTCAAAAATAGACTTCACAAGCTGTGGATACAGTGTCACCTACTTGAGACAAGGGATCAAAAAAAGCTGAACCAGGATGAATCTATCAGTAACTATTTGGTTAAGAGCCTGCTTATAGACAAATTTAAGGACACCATTTATTTTACATATCCTAGCAACAAACGAAAATCCCAGGTGGTTTATTCTGTCCAGATTGAGAGTGCAAGAATTGTTGAAACTTTGCGGAAATCATCTGTCGAAAACGTTGCTAAGGACCTAACGAAAGAGTTAAAAACTTAGTTTTGGTTTACGCTCTAGCTATTGTGATCCAAACGATCTTGATCTAGCCTTAAAACGCTTCCAAAATGAACGTCCTCCAATATGGATGGAATTTCTTCAGCATTTGTTTTCCACCCGGAATGTATCAGATAGCAACAATCAGTTGATGCTGAAGTGTGACACTATCTTCCAGATGTTGTTTTACATCCTTCATAATGGTTTGGAGCCACCCGATTGCATGTCGGATTTACTCAAGTTATACATAACCTGTTACAGTCTAAAGATCTTATTGAAATTGCAAACAAAGGGAGCATTTGTGTAGGATATAAAGAAGTTCGCAAAATAAATTTTGCACTAGCAAAACGTACAATATCTTTATGTGGTTCACAGAGTTCCAGTTCCTCCAGTATTTGATCAAAACCATCCAATTCAAGCAGTGTCAGTAAAGTAGGCACAAAATCTAGTGCACTGAAGCAGTCAAACTATTTTGATGAAATTAAGGACTTTGGCAAGGAACCACTTGCAGAGGAGATAAATCGAAGGTGCCGAAAACTTTCTGGTTCATTGCATCAAACCAAAGTCAAAATCCATATCATTTGATCAACTAAGATCTGAGCAAAACTACAAAACTGGGGACAAAATCGATTTTACTCAGCTTCCTTGCTCTTCAAAAAGCATTAGACTGCATTTTAAACGGGCATATCTACAGTGCAAACTTTGGCTTGACACTCCATATTGCTCTATATCTGAAAATTTAAATCCACTTGACTATGGTTACGTAAAGTCTGATGAGGGACTTTTAGAACCTCAACTAACCGATTATCCAGATAAACCTCAGGATTTGATCGAACCTTGCAGCTGCAAAACCTGTACCAAGAGGTCAAAATGCCCTGCGTTGCGTTATCCATACCATACTGCTCATTCTGCAAGTGCAATCAAAGAACATGCCAAAATCCTAACGCCTGTATTTCAGCAGGTAACTGAATAACATTATAGATGAACAAATCTGTACATTGTACTTCTGTTTCATTTTCATGGTGTCGGAAGATGATACCACAAAAGCCATAGTGCTTTTATTTGTAAATAATGTTTCAATAAAAGTTTCAAATAAAGAAAAAAAAGAACAGAAAAAAAAACAATGGGGCCTCATCATTAAATGAGGTCGTTCCCACTAAGTTAGCTATAACTTAGCCCATTGCCGTGATGCTGAACTGGGAAGATGCACCTGAGTGACGGTAACACTTTCTCAATCATATAAGCGGCCTTGACAGTTTTTGCCAAACTCTTTGCCACTTTTGCAAGATTTTCAGTCAACTTCTTCATCAGAAATAATGCATGATCTTATCTCACAGTCTTTTACAATATGCAAACCTAAGAGTTTTATAAAATTAGCACTATTTTTTATATTTTCTCTATTTTTTCAAATATTCTACAACCATTTTTAATCATTGTAACCCAAAATTTAGACATTTGTACATGTTTTTGTGTTAGGAAATTTTAGTAGAGCTATTAATATCTAATTTCTTGACTATTTAGTTCGATAAGATTGGTTAGAGCAAGTTTATGCACCAAAATACCCAAAAATTTCATTTTTGCGATTTTTTGACAATATTTACTTAATTTTTTACTATTTTTGCTGTTATTTTTTGACATTTTTGTCAGTTTTCTTGGTTCAGGTAGCAGTATGTTACAAACAGATTCTCAAACAAACAATTATCCTTAAAAAAATTTTCAACTCAAGAATATGACAAAAATAAACTGATAAAATTTTGCCATTTTTGCCAATTTTTTGCTATTTTGACCACTTTCGCACCAATTTGGTGCGATGGCATAGAAAAATTCGGATTCTGCGCCCCAAAATTAGTCTAGATCAGTCGTCAAAACCTCTGCACCCAGAAATTTATACGAACTCTAGGCCAGATCCTGTACTAAATAATGAAATGTCGATGGTGAATTATAAAATGATGGATAGGAAATTGCAATTACAGTATAGCACATTTACCTTTCATTCATTTTTTTCACTAATTAAACTGAAAATGTATGCTTTTCATCCGCTGTTTACACACTATAATTCATTAATACATTGCGAATAACTCACTCATGGGAAGACAACTCCGAGCACATGGAATGCGTCCTTACAGAGCAGGAACGTAGTTTCCCATCTTCACATCCTAAAATCGTCTTTGTAAGAATTCAGTCCTACTGTTAACAGGCAAGAATTAGAGCCTTTTAGACTTTTTTTTTTTTTTTAATTTCTGCTTGAAATTTAAACAGAAGCGCAACGTTCCTGCTCAGTGGGGTCATTTACCTGAACTACCATTGCGTTATGAGCGTTCCAATGGACTTTAAACCAGGGTTGACAAAAACCTGGGTGTTTGTGTTTTTTTGTTTGTTTTTAAGGTTTTTCAACTGAAGATAGCAGTGTGCTGTCGAAACGTATTCTTTTCATTTAACAAAGTGTGGCTTTTGTTCTATTTTGAATCAACACGGTAGTGTTTTTTCTGAATTTTTATTACAATTTGTTTATAGGCGTAGACAGTAGACATTATTCTTATTTTTGCACATCATTTTTTCCAGAGATCAGTTTTAGTTAATTAATAATTATTTAATAATGCCTAAAGTTAGACCAGCACATACTTGTGGCAGACTTAAAGCTGCTGAATGGGATGAAGTAGAAATGTTGAATGACCAACCAAATAGAGTTCGGTGTAAATACTGCAGATGTGTATTTTCGAAAAAAATAGAAAGTGAAACATCACTTAGATCAATGCAATAAAAAATGGGTACAGGCTTGTGATAATGAAACAGACGAGCTTACAAATATAGCTACATCAGCAACTCCTCCTCCTACACATAGGAGACAATGCCATATGTGGTTAGAACAACTGTAGATAAAAAAGAACAAATAGATTTGCAAATGGCCAGATTTTTCTTTTCAGCAAATATTCCATTTGTAGTTCTAGAGAATAAAGAATTTATTAAATGGGTCCAAAATTTAAGACCAGTCTTATTGTCCTCCAAGCAAAAGAAAATTATCTGATGACTTGCTAATCAAAGTCAATAATGAAGTACTGGATTCAATGAAAACAGACTTCGTCAATTCTACTATAACTTTAATTCAAGATGGTTGGAGTAAAGTCTCAAATGATCCAATAATTGCGAATATAGTGTTCACAATGTGTGCAAATCCTTTTTTAATATCTGCTGTAGATGTTGGAAGTGCAAAAAAACATCTGAATATTGTGCTGGTTTAGCACTAGATGCAATAAGAACAACGAAAGAAAGATATGGAAAAGATTTAAGTATTAATAGTTTAATCATTTAACGCCGGAATTTTTTGTAGGGTTAAGTTATGAATGTGTGTATTTGAAACGTTATCAATGTAGCGGTCGTCCTTTTAGGGTTAAACAAAATGGTAATAGTAAATTGATAACCTAAGTATTGGTATTTAGTTTACATATTTCTAATTTATCACAGGACAGTTTGCCTAATAATAACAACACAGGTCAACAAAAAAACATTTTCTTTTCGTTGCCAAGGAAATTCGTACGAATTTAGGGTATTTTGGGGTTGCTGAATTCCAAAATGAAAGTAGTAGTTTTTCCGATTTGGCTCTAGTTCTTGAGATAATGAATACCCTCAATTAATAGGAAACGTAACCATAACGCGTGCATATGGGAAACTACCGGAACATTCTAGATGGTGAGACCGAATAAAATGCCATTATGTATTTCATGTGTTTACTTTTGTATGATTTAAGACAATTTCAATGCGATTTGTAAGTAGGCTCCGCCTGAACATTAAATGTTTTGCATTTTTACGTGTTTCAATGGGGGTACCAATTATCTCATAAATTAGAGCCAATCTAGCAAAACCGATGTCATATTCGGAATCAGCACCACAAAGTTACCCCAAAATCACTCTAATATGATTGGCAATAAAATGAGTGTTGACCATTGTAATAGAATACCATACACTTAGACAAACACCTAACAAATTTGAGACTTACAATTTCTGAAAAATCCTTTAAAATAGTTTCTTGCCAATCCTTGAAAATTTTAGATGAAATTTATAAAATTATTCTTTGTTTTAGGTGTTTGTTGTATGCAGAGACAATGAAAATGAAATGGTAAAAATGAAGGAGCTATTGAAAGAAAAATATCCTAATTTAGTTATTTACGGTTGTTCTGCACATTATTTAAACTTGGTTGAAAAAGATTTCACACACAGATCAGTGCTAAAGCATATAACACTGGGGAACACAACTTTTGGTGACTTAGATGTTAGACCTGTTTCTGGGTATATTGAGGTGGCTGATTCTAAAAATGACATTAGTTTTTCTCCATCAGCTCTGCTTATCAAGATATGATATATATATCTATATATTTCTATATAATGTATATAATATTATATAATTGCTGACTGGCAATCACTGTTGTTGTCAATTGAATACGAAAGTATGATGAATGTCAGCAAAAATAGTGTATTAACATCAAACAAGCATAAGGTACGAAAAATATTTCTTAAATTCAAACAAGCTTGAGACACGAACGGCAAAAAAAGTTCTTTCATTGAGATATCTCGCATAAACCGCGTTTCTGAGATTTCTTGCGATGAGATGTGCCAGGACATTCCCGTTGGATGCTCCAGCAGTAATCTGCCATCATGTGAGTATCCCATCGTCCGCGGTACCGTTCTTCCATGGTCCTTAGTTCTTGGTGAAATCATTCACCCTGTTCCTCGCTTAGATCACCGAGGTTGTCTGGGAAACGATCCAAATGACTGTGGAGGTAATGCAGTTTGATGCTCATTTTACAGCCAAGTTTACAAAAGAAGAGAGCATATTCTCCACTAGTTCACCGTAGTTATCGGCCTTATAGTTCCCAAGGAAATTCTTCGCAACCATACTAAACGATGACCACGCACGTGCCTCAATGTTGTCCATTGAATCTTGGAAACGCGGGTCTTTCATGAGTTCC
Source organism: Bathynomus jamesi (assembly GCA_023014485.1). Classification (NCBI taxonomy): domain Eukaryota; kingdom Metazoa; phylum Arthropoda; class Malacostraca; order Isopoda; family Cirolanidae; genus Bathynomus; species Bathynomus jamesi. The sequence goes on along the minus strand of JAJOZX010014992.1, from coordinate 63,969 downwards.
CGGATTTGCGGTTCATCGAAAATACCTGCCTTCAGCTTTTCCATGCTCAGCGCAGGAAATTTTCTACATATGTAGCCAAAACACGTCCCATCTCTGTTCAAAGCCTTTATAAATTGTTTCATCAAACCTAGTTTGATGTGCAGTGGTGGCAATATGATCCTTTCTCTGTCAACCAAAGCTTCTTTGATGATATTTTTTTCTCCAACCACCATGTTTTCTCTCAGAGGCCACTGTCTTCTCACCCAGTGTTCATCTTTAGCTCTACTGTCCCAGAGACATATAAAGCACGGGTACTTGGTGTACCCGCTCTGCTGGCCCAGGAGAAAATTCACCATCTTCAGATCCACACAGATCACCCATTGGTGGTCTCGGTATGTTATCTTTTCTAGGACTAGGGCGACTGTCCCGTGCTCTTCTCTCATACCGACTGAGTGACCAATTGGGATTGATCTGTATCTGTTGCCGTTGTGTAGAACACACATTTTAGGCTCCGTTTGGAGCTATCTATGAATAACCGCCATTCACTTGGTGTGTATTCCGATATGCCCATTTTCATCAGCAATCCGCGCACATTGTTGCAGAAAACTAAATCGTTCTCTTTTGAGAAGAAGGGCAGTAAATCCTTTTCTCTGTCGCGATATAACGTGATTTTGGTTCCCGGCAGCAGTAAATTTTTTTCTCCCAGCCTGGAAGCTAACAATTCAGACGATTTCTTCGAAAGACTTAAGTCCCTTATGAGGTCGTTTAATTCGTGTTGACTAAAACCTTCTGCAACTGATGACGGTCCTTCGAAATCACTGTCATTTTGCCCACATATGCTTTCTTTGTCAGTAGCAGATTCATCATCATCTTGAGGGAGCTCTGGAAGATGGCTGAATGATGGGACAGGTATCTCATCTGAATGTGAAACAGGCCGTCTAGCTGAGTCTATGTCAGGATACGTCCATTTACTCCGGTTACGTCCATTGATGCCCTTTATATTCACCAAACAAAAGTAACAGTCATCACTGTGGTTTCTCTGTTCTCTCCATACCATTGGTATACCAAATTTCAGGCACCTCTTTCCGTTGGTCCATTGCCGCAGATGCTCCGTACACGTTTTACACAACATGAGTAGCCCATGGTTTATCTTGGTCCCCTAGTTGTACTTTGAAATAGGCAAAATAAGCTTTTTTCACAAAATCAGTAATAGTTTTTCTCTGTTCAATGAACGTGTACTCTTCGCAGATAAAACAAAACACATCTGGATGATTTAAACACTTTCTTCGTGATGAAGCCATGTCAACACCTGTAACAGGAAAGAATTCACGTTAGTACATGTACAATACACATGCAAAACAGCAACATCAGCAAAATCATAGCTACAATTTAATTATACAGATGCATTTAGATTTACGAGCAACTCATAATACCGTTCCAGAAGGGTATAAAAGTAGGTAATGACGTATGCAATATCTCAAACACTAGAGCTGCTAGAACAAAATGGTGATATTTTCTGAATCAGTGGCATGAAAATATCCAAAATAAGGTCTAAAATCTCAGGCACCAAGAAAAAACTTTTTTTTTTGTTCCCCAGTGTAATTGAAGTAAATAGATACTTCAGGAATCACCAACAACCTCACGTAAGTATGGTTTTTAGCATTTAGTTTTTCCATTTATCATAACACCTAACACACACAATAGATATCATATTTGTGGACTTAAAATTTAAACCCCATTATGATTTATGCTTACATAACATTAGTAGCATGGTAGTTGATTGTGAATTACTTATAAAATTGTAAATCAGAAGTATATCCGAATGATTTTTTTTTTCTGTTAGGGTTCGTTAATGGAAAAAGGTGGAATGGTTCCTCAGCTACCAAATGATACAAGATGGAATTCCCAATTAGACTGCATCAAAACCTATTTAAATAATCATGGCCACTATCTTGACATTAGAAGGGAACACCTGGAGGAAATAAATACCAATATTGGAACGCTCTTGAACAATTTAATGATTCACAGAGAAGCTCATAATTTACAGGCGCAAGTGCAAATTATTGGAGTAGCATTAGGTAAGGTTTGTTAAGTTTATATATATATATATATATATATATATATATAAGGTTGTAACATATTCTGCTCGATTTTTTAATTCATTCAGAACAAAAATTAAATGACAATGACAAATTAATCAATATAATTCCCTTTTTTCTACAACCTCCTCCCACCTGTAGAAAAGTTTTTTTATGCCACGTTCGAAGAAATCCCTTGGATTCGAGTTAAAAAAAAAAAAGCGATCACTTCGTTTTTTATAGCTTCCTGAATTGCAACTTTTGTCCATCTCGGTGTTGTAGACTTCTGAATAAATGGTAGTCTAAAGGTGCGATGTCCGGAGAATAAGGTGGATGAGGCATTTTTTCCCAACCAAATACCCCCAATTGGGCAGTGGTGATTCGAGCAGTGTGAGGACGCGCGTTATCCTGGTGGAATAGAACACCTCTGCGATTAATTACTGCAGGACATTTTTCTTGTAATGCCATCTTCAATTGTTGGAGTTGTTGGCAGTAGACTTCAACTGTGATTTAGTTATCTGGCAGAAGCTCAAAATGAATAATTCCTTGCATATCCCACCAAACGCATAGCAAAATTTTCTTTGGATGGGGTTCTTTGGTTGATGTTCAGGCTTTGTTTTACGGCCTAAGCCACTGATGTCGACGCTTAATATTGTTATAAAGGACCCATTTTTCATCCCCAGTGACGATCCGATTCAGAAACGGTGCCTGCAGTTCCCGAGAATGCAGTGATGTGCAAATATCGATTCGATGTTGAAGATTCGCTTGGGACAAATCATGCGGAACCCATTTTCCAACCTTCACTACTTTTCCTTCTGTATCATTCTGTATCATTCTGTATCATTCTGTATCGTGATAAAACCTGTTCGAACCTGTCGCCGCGTGTATTTTGCAACATTTCTAAAACTATTTCACATTATCTTGAGGTTATTCTATTTTCTATCGTCCGTTTTCTAATCAAGCAGAATTTGTCACAACCTGATATATATATAATGATATACACACACACCGTGCATGGAACAAGGAACTCTTCTGGAAAAATTAAATCCACTATAGTACGAGTAAGTAATGGTAAATAACAAACTATTTTTTTCTTTTTGATGATGTTAGCCCGACGAGGGCCAGTTGAGGTTTAAGTTTTTGTTTCTGGCTAAAAATACAATAGTTACCCCTTTTTCTTTGATGTATTCAATCCGCCGTGAATGCAACGAGTCTTTTGCTTATATTGAGGTTCTGAATATAGAAGATAGGTGTAGCTGTAACGGTGTAACCCCCTAGATCCTGTCCCAAAGCTGGATCCTATCTGCTTTGCAGATAGCTGGTGAGAAAAGCTATATTTTTGGGGCCTCTCTGCGAGTGACCCGTTGGCCACGTCGGACTAACATCATGAAAAAGAAAAAAACTATAGTGTTTGTCATTTACCATTACTTATTCGGACTATAGTGGATTAATTTTCCCAGAAGAGTTCCTTGTTCTATGCACGGTCTGTGTGTATCATGAAAAAACCTCAGGGGACCATTCTGAGTTCAATCCCATATACATATATATTATATACCGGGTGTCCGAGAATTATCTGTACAATGTTTGGCTGTTATTAAAAGTCAACCATGAAGTGTAGAAATTCTATTTTTGTCCCATTTTACAGAAAATCTCATTAAGTTTTTTCTGATATCACGTTTTGACAAGTTTTTTAGAAATGTACGCGGGTGACAGACATTGATAATTTAAAAGCAAGAATCACAGCTGCTATTGAGCGAATTGATGTGGATATGCTGCAGCGTACATGGCAACATTTGGAGTATCGATTGGATGTTTTGCGAATCACTAATGGTGCACATATCGAATGTTTGTAACAACGTTACTTTAATAAAAGAAACTTTTGAAAATACAGATTCTAAATAATCTTGTTTAAGAATTTTACGCGTGTTAAGAATTTTATTAAAAGATGAAATTGTACAGATAATGTTCGGACACACTGGAATTTCTAAAAAACTTGTCACAACTTGGTATCAGAAAAAACTTAATGAGATTCTCTGTAAAATGAGACAAAACTGGAATTTCTACACTTCATGGTTGACTTTTAATAACAGCCAAAAATTGTACAGATAATTCTCGGACACCCTGTATATATTAGGGTGTTACTGGAAAGGTTTTCATCGGACCATGTTATTTTTTTCATTTCTCTTTGTAGGTTCAATTTGCATGGGAAATATGAAGTTAGACGGACATTATTTAGAGGTTTCGCATCAACTCTGAAGTTTCTCTGTAAATGTCCGTATGCATATACTATACATGTACGTAGGTTAGAAAGGAAAGAATGAAAATTTAATGAAAATCGGATGTATATTTCTTATTATATGTATATATTTGTGCCTCATCCTCAGTCAGGATACTATTGTAATCCTGGATGAGGGCCACTCCTCGCTCTGTACGATCATTCGTGACGCTGAGGCCCGAGACATGATGCTGAGCCTCAAGGTACTGCGTGTTTTGTGTCCATGATCTCTGGTGTTCTTCCAAAAAAAAGCAGTGGGAAGGCCTAGGATGATGAAGAACCGCTCTGTCTTCATGACAAGGTCTGCAATACTGACGGTGGCAGCCATTGGTGGAGTGATCTTTGGGCGGGACGGGGGCCTGTCCTCTGCAGATCGTGGCCGCTTCTGCATAGCCTGTACCATCAGCTTCTCAATATCAGGATTACCGAGATCGTCAAAGAATGAGAACCCCACGTTCTCCTCGCTCAAATACCACACGTGCCGCAGCATTGCTGTTGTGGCAATTCTGGCCACAGCTGGATTGATGTCCCTGTATTTGGACAGTACCCTGAGCGTTTCAACATCGTTCCTTGGTGCCTCGGTAGCAGAAAACCATGATCGGATGTACAGAAGTCCAATGAAGAGATTCAAGGCTCTGAAATCCTTCAATTCCCGAGGCGTCACGTCAAATTATTCAGGGAGGATGAAGACCTTCAATGCGTAGATTGCTTTTGTCGCCCAGCAAGCACAGTGGAATGCACCAGGGGCGTTGATCCAGACGACGCCACGAGAAGGGACTTCTCAGAAGTAGATTAGGACAAGCTCCAAGACTTCCCTGTAGTCATCTCTAGGGTGGGATTGCAGGAGTGCAGCTTTGACGAATTGGACAGTTTCATCCTTCCAGTGTATATTCTCGGACAGAACGGCAGCGGTTTCTTCATCCGCATTCTCATCAGTTATCCTGTTGGACACGATGCATGGCCATGCGTTTTTGAAAAGCTTGAACATTTAGATCTCCGGGCCACTGGAGTAACCCACGACCAGACTAAAGACTTCCGATAGAACCACTTCGTACACTTTATGTCGACAGACCAAGTAAAGAAGGTCCTTTCCCATTTTTTCTCGTTAAGGATAGCAGCACCTTGTCGTTTTCCTGTGTTACTAGCTTTTGTGTAAAAAGACATGGCATTGACGCGGTTCTCCAAGTTCCACTCCTTTAGAACTTCAACAACAGCCGTCTTCATAGCTCAAAGCCAACACCTGACACCAGGACGTTCGACCTTCTTTGGTTTCCTGGATATGTCATTCAACAGTTTTGAATCCAAGTGAACCACCATTGGGACGACCGGGTTGAACTCTGAGTTCCTCGATCTGCTGCTCTCTATGGGTCATCCTGCTGCGCCTGATACTCTACCTATTGAGATCCAATTCTTCGGAATCATGGCCTATTGCATTGGAGAAGAACGCCTGTGCATAGCGTTTCGGTCTGATATTTTCATTTTGTCCACTGCTGCCGCGATCTTCGGACGCCGGCTTTGAGTGCCGACGGCTCAGCGAACGCCATCTCGTCAGACGAAGTAGATGACCCTTTGCCTGTGCTGCTCGAATCCGAGTGTCTTGGGAGATGCCTGCATCTCCAGTTGCCTCTCTCTCCCAGCGTTCCTTTTCAGCAGCTTCCATCTCCATCTTTCTTTCCTCTTTTCGGGCCAGCCGAACGTCCACGGAACCCATCGATGAGGTTGCCCGAGCTTTCCCCAACTGAGATCGCAGAAACTCTCCGTCCTCAGATATGTTGATGAGCGCCTACGCATTTTGGTAGGACACGTCGAAAGTTTTCTTCATATCTACCAAGAATGCCGCCTCCCGTTCCTTCTGAGTTGGTCCTCTGCGCTTGGCACTCTTCTGCAAGTACTTCTACCGGTCGTGTAGTAGTTCCATCCTTCCAATGGTGTTTGGCCAGTGTCATGGGAAGACCAGCCCTTTCCCAGAAGGCAGACACCTCCTCGATCGTCGATCTTGCGCTTTCTCTCGCCCTCTTTTTCAGTACTGTATGCTGATAGGAGAATAAACGAAGTGCATTATTTTGAGAGGGAAGCCTCGCTCCAAGGATGATCTTAGATCTCGTTTGGGATATGGTTGTGAGTTTGAGGAAGAGATAAAATAGGTGAGATAAACCATATGGCAGAAATGAACCAAGCAGCAAGACCATAAGAAATTTCTCTGCATGTAATGAGACAGCTTAAATGGCTTTATAGAACAAATCTTCGATGACAATGCGGCAGTACTAAATAATTGCATAGAACGCTCAAACTTGGCAATTTTGTTCACCTAAAACAAAATAAAATCATGACCTAGCCCGATGAACTCCGCCATGTTGGTTTTAGCGACCACCCTAATATATAATACATATATAGTGTGTATATATATATATATATATATATTACGTATGTGTGTGTGTGTGTGGGGCCTAATTTAGTTTAACGTGGAAACCGAGCCGCGGATCACTACATCATTTGGACACGGACGACTGTCACCCACCCAACAACTCCCGAAACCCAAAATGACGATTAACTTGTTCATGATTTTACGAACACTGAAATTGTAATAGTGAAAGTTAATTTCAACTATTATTTTCTTTCTCAAAGGTTCGTCAAAGGATTTGTTTTGAGGTTTCAGCATAACCTAACCTAATTAACCTATTGTTCGGTTTTGCACTTCGTTTAATGAATTAAATTTCCATCACGATTTCTTAACCTCCCTTTTCACTGCTAGTTCATTTTTGCTTTTGGGGAAACTATTTTCAGTGAAATACTTCAATTACCTAAAAAGGACAAAAATATTGTCCTGAAAATGAAAATGTTTAAGACTTTGAAATTTAATTTGATATTCTCGAATCTTGATTTCCTTTTGGACAAAATATTTACAAGTTTCAGACGAAAATATAAGAAGAAAAATTCGAAAAAATATCATTATATGCTTAAAAGAAGTTAGCAAAAATTTGTGCCCTAGACTAAAATTGAACAGTAAACACAAAACATGGGAAACTTAAACGAGTCAAGTTATTTAGCTTAAAAGCTACGTACTTTTGATTAGTTCAGTTAATCAAAATAAATTTTAATTACTTGAAGACTAAAGACCAATAAAACTTCGAATTCTTCTAAATTAGCAAACTTATGCGAGACTACTTTTCGTAATCAATTAATAAAAAGGGGGCTTCTTTGGAGGACTTAATCCAGGGAGTTTCTCGCACTGCTTCAGCTCTTTTGGACTCATTTCCCAGGTTGGCGTGGTAGGTCAGATAGTGCTTCTTAATTTGTAGTTTTCTTATCGGCTGTAGCTGGTGGTGACTTCAGATCTTGAAAGCTGGGTCCTGATTGGTTCTGGCCTTTTCCTAATGTATATCTTGTAACCTTTTCCTGCGGATCCACCTCGTTTTCTACCTTCTAGAAAGGTTTATTAATATCTAGCCATGGTGCCCCCTTATTCTGTCATGCCTAACATTCAACAGTGACTAAAGATATAGTACTCAGTATGATAACTCAAATAAGCATGCCAATTAGGGTTAAAGGACTGCCGCCTTGGGCTTATACCTAATTTGTCGACAAGACGTAACATCGACACTAAGCAACTAACTTAACCTTTGCCAACCTAATCTAACACAACTTAATCTAATCCGAAGAAAAATTGTCGACATTGTCAAGTCGATCAGATGATGTTAGCCCGAACCTCTTTACAACGTAGCCCCTATGTCTACCCTTACCCGACAGGGTAATCTAGTGGTAGAGCACCGCGTTGTTAATCCGAAGGTCCTGAATTCAAGTTTCGGCTCGGACTTCAAATTTCAACGATTAAAGTGCTTCTTTGAGTCTTTCTTGATTGGGGTGGTTCGAATCCCACACAAAGCTGTAGGTCCCCTCCATCATATGACTTATGAATCTATCTATCTCTCCCATCTTTTCTCCCTCCCTCCCCCCCCCCTCCCTCTCGATTTAAGACTGTCCTCACATATAACTAAGAAAATAACCCTGCGGGAGTTTGTTTAAACATTTCCTCCTACACTTAATTCAACCCCAACTTTAGAGAAACGTCTGTAGCTGATTGTGCGCCACACAGCATGATCAACCATTGAACACCAACTCTTTTGATCATTTGCCTCAAACACCTCTAACTGGGAGACTCTTGACTTAGTCTTAGCAACGGATGATCACCGACGAAACACTTTCATTCTTCATAAGGGACAAGTACATTGAGATAGTACCTTTCATACATAGTTTTTAAGTGGTTTTAATTTCTCTTTATCTGTCTACGTGTGTGTGTGTGTGTGTGTGTGTGTGTGTGTGTGGCGCGCACGCGCAAAGCACGCGCGCACACACACACGCGCAAAGCACGCGCGCGCGCACACACACATATATATATATATATATATATATATATATCCGGTAATGCGGCCAGCCATCGACCCCTAAAGTTATTGGCTGAGTAACTTAAAATTTAGGTTTTCTAAATCAGTTTACATCCAAACATAGCGAGAAGGCTGTGGATTAATTAGTAGTTGGTGTCAGTATGTCATTACAAGTGTTGAAAAAATTATTTATATCGAGTCAAAAAATGGATAGCGGGACCTAATGTCCGCCATCGACGCCTCTGTAAATGAAGCTCTTATTTTACATTATTTCAAATTATCCGGACCAGCCATCGACCCCTGTTTCCTTTTTAATCATACCCAATATTTACCCGGTTCCGCCATCAAACTCTTGGGCCTGGCATCCCCCTCATATGTCGATCGTGGGCCCAAAAGCTTAATTACTCAAATACCAACTAAAATTAAGCACATCTTACTGTGCACATTCTGCGATCCATTTCTTACCTATTTTCACTCAAATACAGAGCAAAAGTTATATTGGAAAGAAAAAATCTGAAAACTCACCTCGTAAACAATATACACATTGCACTGACAAAGGCTGGGCGCGCACTGGGATATTTCAGTCTCGCGTTTCGTTTCCATTGTTCTTCGCATGAGCACAACTTACTGTTTTATTCAAACACCCAAAGGTCGATCGCAGGCCGAGGTCGATAGCAGCGCGCTTTAGTGTATGTATATATACAGGGTAGGAGAAGTCTTTAAAAATTTTATACTTTCAAATAATGTTAATAATAAATAAATTCAAATGATATTACTGCAGTGTATGTGATACTTTTCAAGGCCAGGAATAACCCTAGGCTAGAACAGGAAGGCCCTAGCCCCACTCAGCGCCATATCAGTAAGGATGGAATACAGCATGAAGAAAAAGTGTACCTTGTATCGTGGGCTATTTCTTATAATAATTGTGAAGAAAGTTTGCGTTTATTTCAAGAAGATAAACCACCACCAAATGCAACCACTCTTCGATACTGAAACCTCAAACTTTTGGAAACGGGGAGCCTGGTAAAAGAGTAAGAAGCGGAAGGCCAGTAACGGCGACAGGGGACAACAACAAAGAAAATATCCTCGCCAGTTTTCAAGTCCATCCAACAACTTCAACGAGAAAAGTTGCACAGGAATTAGGTATTTCCAAATTTTCAGTAGCAAAAATATTGAAATCACAGGGTACTACGAATACAAACCCATTTACTCTCAGCTCATAAGACGACGATTCTGATACACGGCTGCACTTTGCTGAAACAATGAGACAAAAGTTCAACAGTGATCCAGATTTTCTTGGAAAGATCAAATTTTCAGAAGAATGTATCTTCGGTTTAAGAGTAAAGGAAACAAACACAACGCTCACTACTGGACGAAAGAAAATCCAAAATATGATTGGGTAAACCCATTAAAACGGCTACATTAACAGTTTTGGCGTGCATTGTTTATTCAGGACTCGTTTCCTTTTATATATCGAAAGATACGATGGATGGAAAACGCTACTGCCAGCTACTGAGAGACAAAGTTTTGCCAGTTTACTAATGACGTTGGCAGGAATTGGCTTTATGAACATGATGGAACGCCGCCACATTACCCTGCAGTTGCCCGTCATATTCTGGATACCAACCTTGAAAGAAGATGTTTTGGGCGGCGAGGTCCCATCAAGTTGTCAGCCAGATCACCTGATCTAGCCCCATGTGATTTCTGGCTTCGGGCTCATTTGTGTGACAAACTCTACACTCCTGGCTTCATCTATCCAAATGTGAATGCCCTTTTCCGCAGAATAGACAAACAATTGAAAAGGATCCTACTCCATATGTCCAGAAGAACAATGAAGAGTTTCACAGAGAATCCACAAATGTATCATTGCGGATGGAGAAATCTTTGAAGATTAAATTACAATTTAACAAAATATTTGTATGAATAAAATTTTTTTACACTTTGATTTGTTTCATCATTTGAACACTTATCTGTATGATGTTAACTAAATAGATATATGTGTAAAATCTTTAAAGACTTTTCTCCCACCCTGTATATAGTCGGAAAGACAGGTATAGGAATGATAAGGTACAACTGAACGAAAATATACTCTACTGCAAATGTTACAGTGCCAAGCTGTACAGAAACCGTCGTTAATGGAGAAAATCACACTTATGTTGGTATACGTGTGTTTGTGTTTGTGTCTTAAAGACTTACTAATGGTAGACATACTCCCATTATAATTGCTTGATATATAAAGAATTCAAATGTATGCTGATTACCTCATCCACATACAATGATCGCCGGGACAGTACTATTTATCCTAATTTTGCTAATTATTATAAGCACTATACTGACTTAATTCCTGGAAGAGATTTTAAACAGATATTCACTGCGACCCCTAAACTGCATTTATATATCTTCAAACAAAGACTAAAAAGGAGATTAATATATATAAAAGTCTTTTCGTGAACTTAAACAACTTTTTATCATTTATAATTAACTTTTATAATTTATAATTAACCTTTTTGTTGTTGTTGAACAAAAATACATTAGTTCTTACAAAGAACACCGCCGCTCCCTGTTATTACAGCGAGGTTATGATATGTCGGGTATGTTTAGTACTCGGATGGGTGGCCACTTTCAAAGTCCAAATGATGTATGGACCCGTAGATGGTTCAACTTCCACGTAAAGCTGTAGGTCCCTTTAGTTGCATGACCTGTGCAGTTACGAAGGAAGTTAAACAAACCCAAAACTATTTACTATTTATGAATAACCAAATCAATTTTTTGGACTCTGCAATCCGATCCAAAACGGAATTATGTAATTTCCAGTTTTAAGAGAACCCTCGCTCGAATGAACGACTACTTGAAGTATTTAATTTCTGAAATGGAACGGTGAGCGACACATTGTCCGAAGACACAAAAAGCATTGGGAGGAGGAAACAAACAAGAAATTAAAACCCTTTTCCAGGAAGTAAGAATTTAAATACTGACCTTTTAAATACTTCGATAGTTGTAAAAGTGTTGTGACTAAATTCAATTTAACAAAATTTGTTAGATAATTATAATTATATTTATTTACTTTATTATTGAGATTAGGCCAAACACTATTGCTTATTAATTAGACTTAATTTATTTCCTTTTCCGGTTTGTTAATTACAATTAACGAACATAATTCTGCGTTGTTTAAATTCTATTTTTCGGCCGAATTTCTCCGGTAAAATTAACGTGAAATAATTTTTGCATTGTTTTAGACGGTCGTTACAGATTCCATTTTCAGACGAGTTAAATAGTAAGATTTGTATATTCGAATCTATTTCCGTTTCCGGTCTGTAACACGTGCTCTCGCGGGTTCATTTCCCGCATTCACCATTTCTCCCCCACGATTCATTGTATTAATTAAAATAACATTATATTATTTAAAGTAACCTCATTCTACATTGTTATAAAAGGCTGCCTACAGATCCCATTCAGTTCCCTATTAAATTCCGTTTCCGGTTGGTGACACGTGATTTTCGCTTGTGCGTGTTTATTTCTGCATTCACCATTTCTTCCTCACTACCCATTAAATTAATCATAATAATATATTGCATTATTTAAATTATCATTCCGCATTGCTATTAAGAGCTGCCTACATGTTCCACTCAATTTTGTATTCAATTCAGTTTCCGGTCTGTAACAAGTGCCACTGGCTTGCGCGTGTTTGTTTATTTCTGCATTCACCATTTTCTCTCTCACTAACTTACATTAATTAAAATAGCATTGTTATTAACGGCAGCCCACAGGTTCCATTCAATTCTGTACTCAACTCCATTTCCGACCTGTAACACGTGTTTATTTCCTCATTCACCATTTCCCCATCATCGTCGTTATATTAATTAAAGTAACGTATCGTATTATTTGAAAGTAACGTATCATAAAAGAAAAGAGAAAATATGACAGGGCCAGCTAAACTGAAAGCTGAATGCTTGAAATGTAAAGTTAATCATTGGTGTGTCGACTTCCCCGAAGGTAATATCAGCGACATCACATCCCTGAGTATATGTTTGTTTTTTAAACTTAAAGAAAACCACGAAAAGGAAGTTCGGGTCGTAGCACTGGAAATCCAACCCAGTGGACAAGATCAGAATAAAACCGCATCAACAGATATAAACTGCAAGGTTAAACTTCTAGAACAAAGCGTGGCCCTCTTGGAAAATACGGTGAATATTTCGGAAAGTAGGACGGAGGAACGAGAATTCCAATTAGTCAAAAATAAGACTCTCTCCAAACCAAAACATAAGGATTCAGAAGCCCTTACCCTAAAAAAGTTTCACTTACTTGCCGACGAAGAGGAGTACGGTAATCCTTTTTAATTGGAGATTCTCTGCTCAGAAATCAAGGGGACTTTTTCGGAGCAAGACGCGTGACAAAAAGGAAACTCCTATGTTTCCCAGGTGCCACGAGTCAGATAATAAATAAGGAATTAGTCAAAATTAATATCAAGAGTATGGGATGCCCCATCATTGTACATGTTGGTGGCAATGACGTTTTTCAGAGAGGGACAGGAGGGCAGACAGAGTCCATTGTAAAAGAGTTCAAGATCTTAATCAACAAGGTTAGGAAGAGACAGATATGGCTACGGTTGTAGGGATTCTCACACGAATGCGTGCAAGTGACTATACTTTAAGTAAAACCATTGACATAAATAAGAGATTTAAAGGCATGTGTGAGGAAAAAGGTCTAAAGTTTGTCGATTTTTGCCCTACATTCTTCGGAAATGAGGAATACTTTGGCTCGGACGACGGGATGCACTTTAATTAGAAGGGGAAAAAGTTTGGTGATTTACTGAACATAAATTTGAAAATCTTTTTAAACTAGGACCGCCCCCAAACCAGCAATTGACCCTGCTCCCCGAGCAGTTCTCCCCCCCAGCAAATAGTCCTCCTCGTCGTCGTCCTCCACCCCAGCAGATGATAGTCCTCGTCCTCCTCCTCCACCCCAGCGGATGATAGTCCTCGTCCTCCTCCTCCTCCACCCCAGCGGATGATAGTCCTCGTCCTCCTCCTCCTCCACCCCAGCGGATGATAGTCCTCGTCCTCCTCCTCCTCCACCCCAGCGGATGATAGTCCTCGTCCTCCTCCTCCTCCACCCCAGCGGATGATAGTCCTCGTCCTCCTCCTCCTCCACCCCAGCGGATGATAGTCCGTCCTCCTCCTCCTCCACCAGCGGATGATAGTCCTCGTCCTCCTCCTCCTCCACCCCAGCGGATGATAGTCCTCGTCCTCCTCCTCCACCCCAGCGGATGATAGTCCTCGTCTCCTCCTCCTCCACCCCAGCGGATGATAGTCCTCGTCCTCCTCCTCCTCCACCCCAGCGGATGATAGTCCTCGTCCTCCTCCTCCTCCACCCCAGCGGATGATAGTCCTCGTCCTCCTCCTCCACCCCAGCGGATGATAGTCCTCGTCCTCCTCCTCCTCCACCCCAGCGGATGATAGTCCTCGTCCTCCTCCTCCTCCACCCCAGCGGATGATAGTCCTCGTCCTCCTCCTCCTCCACCCCAGCGGATGATAGTCCTCGTCCTCCTCCTCCTCCACCCCAGCGGATGATAGTCCTCGTCCTCCTCCTCCACCCCAGCGGATGATAGTCCTCGTCCTCCTCCTCCTCCACCCCAGCGGATGATAGTCCTCGTCCTCCTCCTCCACCCCAGCGGATGATAGTCCTCGTCTCCTCCTCCTCCACCCCAGCGGATGATAGTCCTCGTCCTCCTCCTCCTCCACCCCAGCGGATGATAGTCCTCGTCCTCCTCCTCCTCCACCCCAGCGGATGATAGTCCTCGTCCTCCTCCTCCTCCACCCCAGCGGATGATAGTCCTCGTCCTCCTCCTCCTCCACCCCAGCGGATGATAGTCCTCGTCCTCTCCTCCTCCACCCCAGCGGATGATAGTCCTCGTCCTCCTCCTCCTCCACCCCAGCGGATGATAGTCCTCGTCCTCCTCCTCCTCCACCCCAGCGGATGATAGTCCTCGTCCTCCTCCTCCTCCACCCCAGCGGATGATAGTCCTCGTCCTCCTCCTCCTCCCACCCCAGCGGATGATAGTCCTCGTCCTCCTCCTCCTCCACCCCAGCGGATGATAGTCCCGTCCTCCTCCTCCTCCACCCCAGCGGATGATAGTCCTCGTCTCTCCTCCTCCACCCCAGCGGATGATAGTCCTCGTCCTCCTCCACCCCAGCGGATGATAGTCCTCGTCCTCCTCCACCCAGCGGATGATAGTCCTCGTCCTCCTCCTCCACCCCAGCAGATGATAGTCCTCGTCCTCCTCCCTCCACCCCAGCGGATGATAGTCCTCGTCCTCCTCCTCCACCCCAGCGGATGATAGTCCTCGTCCTCCTCCTCCACCCCAGCGGATGATAGTCCTCGTCTCCTCCTCCTCCACCCCAGCGGATGATAGTCCTCGTCCTCCTCACCCCAGCGGATGATAGTCCTCGTCCTCCTCCTCCTCCTCCACCCCAGCGGATGATAGTCCTCGTCCCCTCCTCCTCCTCCACCCCAGCGGATGATAGTCCTCGTCCTCCTCCTCCTCCACCCCAGCGGATGATAGTCCTCGTCCTCCTCCTCCTCCACCCCAGCGGATGATAGTCCTCGTCCTCCTCCTCCTCCACCCCAGCGGATGATAGTCCTCGTCCTCCTCCTCCTCCACCCCAGCGGATGATAGTCCTCGTCTCTCCTCCTCCACCCCAGCGGATGATAGTCCTCGTCCTCCTCCTCCACCCCAGCGGATGATAGTCCTCGTCCTCCTCCTCCACCCCAGCGGATGATAGTCCTCGTCCTCCTCCTCCACCCCAGCGGATGATAGTCCTCGTCCTCCTCCCTCCACCCCAGCGGATGATAGTCCTCGTCCTCCTCCTCCTCCACCCCAGCGGATGATAGTCCTCGTCCTCCTCCTCCTCCACCCCAGCGGATGATAGTCCTCGTCCTCCTCCTCCCACCCCAGCGGATGATAGTCCTCGTCCTCCTCCTCCTCCACCCCAGCGGATGATAGTCCTCGTCCTCCTCCTCCTCCACCCCAGCGGATGATAGTCCTCGTCTCCTCCTCCTCCACCCCAGCGGATGATAGTCCTCGTCCTCTCCTCCACCCCAGCGGATGATAGTCCTCGTCCTCCTCCTCCACCCCAGCGGATGATAGTCCTCGTCCTCCTCCTCCACCCCAGCGGATGATAGTCCTCGTCCTCCTCCTCCTCCTCCACCCCAGCGGATGATAGTCCTCGTCCTCCTCCTCCACCCCAGCGGATGATAGTCCTCGTCCTCCTCCTCCTCCACCCCAGCGGATGATAGTCCTCGTCCTCCTCCTCCACCCCAGCGGATGATAGTCCTCGTCCTCCTCCTCCACCCCAGCGGATGATAGTCCTCGTCCTCCTCCTCCACCCCAGCGGATGATAGTCCTCGTCCTCCTCCTCCACCCCAGCGGATGATAGTCCTCGTCTCCTCCTCCACCCCAGCGGATGATAGTCCTCGTCTCCTCCTCCACCCCAGCGGATGATAGTCCTCGTCCTCCTCCACCCCAGCGGATGATAGTCCTCGTCCTCCTCCTCCACCCCAGCGGATGATAGTCCTCGTCCTCCTCCTCCACCCCAGCGGATGATAGTCCTCGTCCTCCTCCTCCACCCCAGCGGATGATAGTCCTCGTCCTCCTCCTCCACCCCAGCGGATGATAGTCCTCGTCCTCCTCCTCCACCCCAGCGGATGATAGTCCTCCTCCTCCACCCCAGCGGATGATAGTCCTCCTCCTCCACCCCAGCGGATGATAGTCCTCCTCCTCCACCCCAGCGGATGATAGTCCTCGTCCTCCTCCTCCACCCAGCGGATGATAGTCCTCGTCCTCCTCCTCCACCCCAGCGGATGATAGTCCTCGTCCTCCTCCTCCACCCCAGCGGATGATAGTCCTCGTCCTCCTCCTCCACCCCAGCGGATGATAGTCCTCGTCCTCCTCCTCCACCCCAGCGGATGATAGTCCTCGTCCTCCTCCCCACCCCAGCGGATGATAGTCCTCGTCCTCCTCCACCCCAGCGGATGATAGTCCTCGTCCTCCTCCTCCACCCCAGCGGATGATAGTCCTCGTCCTCCTCCTCCACCCCAGTGGATGATAGTCCTCGTCCTCCTCCTCCACCCCAGCGGATGATAGTCCTCGTCCTCCTCCTCCACCCCAGCGGATGATAGTCCTCGTCCTCCTCCTCCACCCCAGCGGATGATAGTCCTCGTCCTCCTCCTCCACCCCAGCGGATGATAGTCCTCGTCCTCCTCCTCCACCCCAGCGGATGATAGTCCTCGTCCTCCTCCTCCACCCCAGCGGATGATAGTCCTCGTCCTCCTCCTCCACCCCAGCGGATGATAGTCCTCGTCTCCTCCTCCACCCCAGCGGATGATAGTCCTCGTCCTCCTCCTCCACCCCAGCGGGATAGTCCTCGTCCTCCTCCTCCACCCCAGCAGATGATAGTCCTCGTCGTCCTCCACCACCCCAGCAGACGATCGTCGTCCTCCTCCACCACCCAGCAGCCAGTTCTGGCTACACAGGCCAGTTAGGAGAAATCACAACTTAAAATCCCTCAAAACTGTGCTCTTCAATGCTAGGTCAATTAGAAACAAACTAACGTAATTTATAGCGCTAGTCAAAACAGAGAGCTTTGATATCATAGGAATAACGGAATCCTGGATTCATTCTGAATTAAGGGATTTTGTAGGAGAATTTGAAATGGTAGGTTACAAAAATGTTTCACAAAGATAAGAACGGAAGGAAGGCGGCGGTGTACTTTTGTATGCTCGTGACTTCCTGCACCCGGTAAACAGTAACATCGTATCTGCTCACGAGATGCTGGGAATTAATCTGAACCTAAAGTCTTGCATCTAACTTCTAATATATAGGCCATCTCACTACCACCACGTTGATAACGATATATACTTGTATAAACCAATGAAGCAGAATAGTGAATAATAAGATCAGTGATTTTTTGGATTTTAATTGTGATAATATAAATTGGAAAACAAAACAACTGATGCTGAGGCTCAATACTGTTGGAATTTGCCGATGATATTATTAAGTCAATGGTTGATGGTCCTACAAGGGTAATAAACTAAACCTCGTATTCACGAACGAAGATGACCTAGTCTCTAACCTGACTATTGGTGAAAATTTGAGTAACAGCTATCATAATTTGATTAGATTTGACTTTAAAGTTCCAGTTAATACACGCAGAGAGACTCATGAAAGACGATTTCTCCAGAGCAAATTTTGAAAGCTTCCGTATTAGTTTAGACACACTTGAAGTTCTAATAAGTGAGGATGTTAATGTCACCTGGAACTCGTATGGAGATCAATTTAGAATATTCAGAACACTTTTATACCCACTAAAATAGTTTCCTTGTCAACAAAGTCGCCGAAATGGTTTAACAACGAAATTAGCAGTGCTATTACGGGAAGAAATAGAGCCTACAAACTACTAAAGTCACATTTCAACCAGACTAATTCAGAAAACTATTAAAACCTGCGTAGGAGGGTTAAGTCCTTAATTAGATCAGCCAAACGTGAATAAGCAGCTAGAGTTGCCTCACTCTGTAAAGTTAATCCTAAGGAATTTTTTGCCCATGTTAATAGCAGAAAGCTAATTAAAAATTCTGTTAGGGCCCCTAAATAGTAATGGCGTACTGAAATTCGGTGATAAAGATATAGCTAATACGTTTAAACGAGTTCTCGTTACAGTCTTTACTGAGAAAGACTCGACTGAAGCGCCAAGTCTCGGATTACATATACGGTGACCATCCCGTAGAGACCATAAGTTTCATGAGAAATGAGGTACAGCAATTAACTGATAAGATGAATAAATATAAATCACCTGGTCCAACTTATTTCTTTCCAAGGATATTAAATGAGGTTAGCCACAATGTTGTTGACGACATAGTAACCATATATTCAAACAATCAATCGAGTTAGGGAAAGTTCCACCGACTGGAAGTTAGCAAATGTAACACCAATCTTTAAAAAGGGTGATAGGGAAAATCCTTGTAATTACCACCCATCAGTTTAACATCAATTGTCACAAACTGACATCCTGTTAGTTTTTCCATAATATGCATACGATGCAAGTAGGGCAATAGATAGTGTATCTCAACTTTCAAAACGCCTTTGACAAAGTCCCTCACGCGAGATTGATGGCTAAAGTCAGAGGACTAGGAATCACCGGGGCTCGTTTCCAACTGGATTGAGGATTGGTTAAAAGATAGAAAGCAGAGAGTGGTAATAAATAGAGTGGCTTCGGAGTGGGCGCCCGCCACCAGTGGTGTCCACAGGGTTCCGTTCTCTGGGTCCTTTACTTTTATCATCTATATTAACGATACAGACGTCGGGCTTCTAAGTACAATCTCCAAATTTGCAGACGATACGAAATTTGGAAGTAGTGTAGGTACTGAGGCAGGGTTGGCACCCAAAAACCCAAACCCAAAAACCTACTGGAATTTTCAGTGGGTTTGTGTGTTTTTGGTCCGAGATGTTTATTTTAAAATAATTGAAATTTTTCTGATTGCTACATTTTCAATGTAACTAATTAGAATGCTTTGGCATGTTGATTATTTCAAGGAAGCTGATTTATAAAACAAATCTTAAATTATGCAATGTGTAAATAAAGATTATGAAAAATTTAAAAGTTTTTATTGGCTTTTAAATGGTGTCCAGACTACAGACACAAATAGAGTACAGTAAAACTAATGAATGCTAAATAAAGGTGTATATATAATATTTATTTATTATTCACAAGTATTACTTGATCTTAAATGCTTATGAATTCTTATGAATGCTTATGAATTACGAATGAATAGCCTGGTCTTAAATTTTGGACCCATTTAATAAATTCTTTATTCTCTACAACTACAAATGGAATATTTGCTGAAAAGAAAAATCTGGCCATTTGCAAATCTAGTTGTTCTTTTTGATCTACAGTTGTTCTAACCACATATGGCATTATCTGACCTGCGTTTTCTTGGCTGGAGTAGAATGAAAAAATGGTATGGAAGATTAAGAAGTGGTTGAAGTGAATGAAGTCTCACTACTGTGAATTGTAGTGTCATCATGAACCAGGCTTTCATATGATTTGCTCGAAGAGGGTCTACTCTCAAAACTGCCATGTCTATGTGTAGGAGGAGGAGTTGCTGATGTAGCTGTATTTGTAAGCTCATCTGCTTCATCATCACAAGCCTGTACCCATTTTTTATTGCATCGATTTAAGTGATGTTTCACTCATTCTATTTTTTTCGAAAATACACATCTGCAGTATTTCGCACCGAACTCTATTTGGTTGGTCACAACATTTTTACTTCATCCCATTTAGCAGCTTTAAGTCTACCACCAGTATGTGCAGATCTAACTTTAGGCATTATTGAACAGATATTAATTAACTAAAACTGATCTGAAAAAAAGATGTTCAAAAATAAGAATAATGTCTACTGTCTAGGCCTGTAAACAATTGCAATAAAAATTCAGAAAAACACGATACCGTGTTGATTCAAAATAGAACAAAAGCCACACACTATGTTAAATGAAAAAACAATACGTTTCAACAGCACACTGCTATCTTCTTCAGTTGAAAGTGACCTTAAAACAAACAAATATTCAAATTCTAAAATCATAGCTATAACTAAAAATTTAAATTATGAAACCCAAAACCCAAACCCACGGGCTTTGGGTTTTTTGGTGAAAAACCCAGGTTTTTGCCAACCCTGTACTGAGGAGGGCGTAAGAACGCTTTAGAATGATCGTGACAGGTTGGGCGAAATGGTCTGCTACTTGGCAGATGTCATTCAACTTGGACAAATGTATGATAATACACATAGGTTATAAAAACCCGAAAGACCGATTACTCTCTCTTGGGAATTAACTTGACTGAGACCGATCTAGAGAAAGACTTAGGAGTCTATATCAGCAATGATCTGAAACCGTCGAAGCACTGTGCAGAAGTCGAAAAGAGGGCCTTACGCCAATGGTGGCTCAGAAGTCGCGCAACAATGGCTAATGTAGCTTCATTCAATTTAATTATATTAAGATAGTATGTACAGTTAATAAAAAGCTATTAATTTTATTATACATATACATACACTGTATAATATCAGTACATTACAAAAGCTGTCATGTTAGAACTTATAAATGAAGTTTATTTTTTTATAAATTACCTACGAATAGGCCAAATGAAATTGAAGATAAAATAATTCCAGCATGTCTTTGCTTTATATTTGTATATTTATCTGTTCTAATTGCTTTAAATTTGGTCATATATGTAGTAATTCTACGAAAAATATTAAGTTCTTATTACATCTAGAGAGTGGGTACCATCTAAAATTACTGAAAAATAAAGGAGCAAATTTTGTAATAAACAACCAAATGTGTAGGGTATAAAGCCAGAAAGTATTTAATTTAACTTCTACTGTAGATGTGATTTGACCAGAAAAAGTAAGCGACATTCATTCAGAGGAATTAATCTCTAGAATTAAGTTATAAAAAATGTAAAGTTTTCTTAAAATATTTGCATTCTTCGGAATAAGCAGAAGTGTGTTAAGCTAAAGTTTTTTTTTTCTTGAAAACATATATTGAGTATCTGAAATTAACAAAATATATAACGTCAAGTTTCACTGAACACAAAACACACCTTTTGGATGGAATCGACAAACCAGAAAACCTTCAGGTTATGGAAATGAAACATTTATATTCTTTGGAATAAACAAAATTCTCAGTTAAAACCTCTTAAAGCTCTCCAAACCAAATAAAACTGTTTTAAAGCCGTTTTGTCATTTTCAAAATTTAAAGCTATTTAAAGCTTTTAAAACCATCGTGGCAACCATGAGTGCGTCTCCATTTTGAGAAAAGAAAGTCTTTAAAACTGAAACAGTTGTAAACTGAAACCAAAACGATACAATCCGGGTATCTGCGGATATTTCGTACAAATTTGTCAATTGTTGGAATACATTTCCTTCCGAATTCGTTTCTAACACCTCCGCAAATATATTTACAAACAATCTTGACTTAGTGTTAGATGATGATCTTGAATAAATCTTCTTGCTTGATAGTTATTACGGCGATCATTAAAATATTTTGCGCTTATAAAGGAATGTTAATTAGATTGAAATGTTCACCGAAGTACATATTTATATGAATGATGACTGTACAGTATATATTTCCAGTTCTCAGCTGTTTCACAAAAATTCTTGGCAGTGTTTCCTTTACAAACTACTGAGTATATTTCTCTTTCCTATTTTCAAACCTAACCATTTTGGGTAAAGGGGTAGGATGAGGAGAGAAGGGAGAGATTTCTTGCTTTTCTGTGCTTGTTCTTGTTCGTCTACTACTGTATGAAAGCTATGGATGACAACCTCGAGACCGCTGTACAACAGTTGTGGTTTCATTTTTCTTTAATTCTCTCTCACTCCTTCCCTACCCTTCTCCCTCTATCCCCTCTCCCTGTTTTATTCTACACTTTCCTATGAAATTTTCCCTTTAGCATTTTCTTATTGCTGTAGGGCGTTTTCTTCTTCCGAGACCACCTTGACTTTCTTACCTTCTCTGAATGTGTGCATGCATAATGTTTGGTACGGGAATCACTTCTATATGGGCTACAAGGCCATGGATTCTCTCACTCACTCACTCACACACTTTCAAGTCAGCTAATTATTCCCACGAACTGAAAAAGTGCCAAAATACATTTAAAAAAAAAAAAAAAAAAAAAAAAAAAATTTAAATACAAAAAAATAATCTCCTTAAAAGAATTTAAGCAAAGAAAACTCAAATCGCGACAAGAAAATCGAGAAAAGAGCTTAAAACACGCTTTAGAACGTGCTTTAAGATTGATCATAAAACTCTTTTACTTTCTCGTTCTATTTTCATTTTTTTTTGCTCCTTCTCACTAATTTTATTTCTTTTAAATACGTTTCCATTAAGGCCATTCTCAAAGTGGGTTTTTATCGCCTCCCCCGAAAATCCCCATTAATCTCGAACGTCTTGCGGGCGGTTTTAAGCTCATACTGAAGCAACGGTTTCTCTTTGCACGGGAATAAAATATTTAAAAAAGATATTGTTCACTCTGTTTCTGGTAATTTTTTTTTTTTTTGAGAGAGAGAGAGGAGAGAGAGAGAGAGAGAGAGAGAGAGAGAGAGAGTTACAAGGAAAAGGAAAAGAAGTACCTCAAAAGGACTTGCGGCCCATACCGAGGAGGTACCAATGGCAACGGGTGCCAGGGAAAATTTTGTAAAAGTTTATTTTTCTTTCAACTATCCTAGCAGTAGTAGAAAACTGGATAGAAAAGTAGAAGGCTCTCTCCCCACCCTCCGCTCCCTCCCTGCCAGAGGCAGGTACGGAAAAAGGTTGAAGAAAATACCTTGACCCTGGAAAAGTAGCCAAGGAAATTTTACAGGAAAGTGGAGAATATATAAATAGCTTTATATTTAGCTTGCTCACAGAGACACCGTGCAAGCGAACTCCTGCAGAGTTTCTTATGTTTTAGTCTTAAACTATGAGAGTATTCAGTACTTTGTCTAGCCTATTTTTAAACACATTTACACTTTGACTGGAAACAACCTCTGAGGGAAGTTGGTTCCAGATATTAACTATTTTATAGGAAAAGAAATTTCCGCAGACTGAGGTCCTAAATATCTTTACACACTCAAATAGTGTGCAAGATTTGGTCTAACCTTTCTTGAACTGATCCACAGAGGAACTGTTCACAACTTCCGAAGGTAACCTGTTCCATGTGTCACAGATCTTATACGTAACGTAATTCCCACACACACTAGTCCTAAAACCGTTTCAAATCCAACTTCCAACCATTGTTGCGAGTTGGGTTATCATTTAAACTAAACATACTTCTAAAATCGACATCGTTGAACCCGCGTAAGAGCTTGAAAACCTCGATCAGTTGACCGCGCAGCCTCCGAGTTTCAAGCGAAAACAAGTTCAGGGCGGTAACCGTCGATTGTAGCCCATATGCCTAACGGAAGGGATTAACTTTGTGGCCCTCGCCTGCACTCGCTCCAGCCTCTCAATATCTTCCTGAGGGTGGGCGACCAGAACTGCACAGCATACTCCAGGTGCGGCCGAACAAAGGAATTGTACAGTGAGAGCACAATCTCCTTGTTCCGAAACTGAAATTGCCTCCTGATATAACCCAATAGTTTCTGGGCTTTCTTTTCCACCTCTACACACTGTTTCGTAAACTTAAGGTCGCTGCTAATTAGCACACCCAAGTCCTTTTCTAAATCAGTCACCTCGATATTACTACCAACATCGAAGTCCGACTTGGGATTGGCGTAGCCAATGTGCTCACTTTGCATTACCCAAGTTTAAACGGCATTTGCCATTTTTCGGACCACTTCCTATCCTACCTAGGTCCGCACGCAGTTCCTCGATCGCTTCGGGCGTCCCAACATTGGCCCCAAGCTTGGTGTCATCAGCGAATTTGGCGATCCGACTGACGATGCCACCGTCGATATCATTTATGTAAATGATAAACAACAGTGGCCCCAAAACGGAACCCTGAGGAACCCCACTAGTGACGAGGCCCAACCCGATCTAGCCCTTTAATACCACCCTCTGCCGCCTATTCCTCAGCCAGTTTTCAATCCACCTACCTATTTCCCCACCGATACCCAGCGCGCGCACTTTCGCCGTTAGCCGGCGGTGAGGTACCTTAGCAAAGGCTTTCTGAAAGTCGAGATAAAGTATATCAATAGCCCTACTCTTATCGTACTCACTCAACATGACGTGGAAAAACTCGAGCAAGTTGGTGAGACACGACCTATGCCGTCTAAACCCATGTTTGGAGTCCCCAAGCAGCTTGTAGGAATGCAAATGGTCAACGATCCTATCAGCTATTATCCCTTCTAATAATTTACCTACAACTGAAGTGAGACTAATGGGACGATAGTTCCCTGGACTTTCGTGATCCCCTTTCTTAAAGATAGGGGTCACGTTGGCTTCCCTCCAGTCACCAGGCACCTGGCCCATCTCCAACGATTTGTTGAAGACTGTAGCCAGGTGAGGAGCCACCTGTTCGCGCACTTCTCGCAACACTCTGGGGAGAAACTGGTCTGGCCCAGGAGCCTTAAACGCGCTCAGTTTGTCTATTCTATCGGCAACGACTGTCGCGGTACATCTAACACTATCCAGGCCAGCACCTTCGTGCCTCACGCCTGGCTCGGGGATGAAGCGGGTATCCTCCCTGGTGAACACTCCCGCAAAGTACTCATTAAGCACATTAGCGATGTCCGCGTCGGAGGTCCGCAGCAGAACGCGCTTCCGTCCTTTAACGGACCTATCATGCTTCTAATGGGCTTTCTACTATTAACATAACTGAGAGAGAGAGAGAGAGAGAGAGAGAGAGAGAGAGAGAGAGAGAGAGAGAGAGAGAAGAGGAAGCCTCAAAGACCTTCCGGTCCACTCTGGGAGGTTCCTGTTATTAAACAAGTTTATTTTTCTTTCAACTATCCTAGCAGTAGTAGAAAAATGGATAGAAAAGTATAAGACTCTCTCCCCACCCTCCCTGCCAGAGGCAGGTACGGAAAAAGGTTGAGAAAATACCTTGACTGTGGAAACGTAGCCAAGGAAATTTTACAGGAAAGTGGAAATACATAAAAAGCTCTAAAATTAGCATGCCTACAGAGACACCGTGAAGCGAACTCCTGCAGAGTTGTTATGTTTTAGTCTTAAACTATGAGAGTATTCAGTACTTTTTGTCTAGCCTATTTTTAAACACATTTACACTTTGGCTGGAAACAACCTTTGTGGGAAGTTGGTTCCAGATATTAACTATCATATTTCATAGGAAATGAAATTCCGGCAGACAGAGGTCCTAAATATCTTTAGTTCCAGTTTAAATAAGTTTCTGTAATCTACCCTGTCTATTCCATTGAGCATCTTGAAGACTTGAATAAGCTGAGCGCGGAACCTCCTCGTCTCTGAAGAAAACAGATTTAGGCGCTCCAATCTCCATTGGTAGTTTTGCATTCTCACTGAAGCGATCAATTTTGTAGCCCTTGCTTGTACCCTTTCTAACTTTTCTATATCCTTCCTGAGGGATGGAGACCAAAATTGCACATAATAATCCAGTTGAGGTCTGACTAGTGAATTATAAAGGGACATTACAGTCTCCTTGTTCCGAAACTGTCTTTTAATATAACCTAATATTTTTAAGGCCCTCTTTTCGACTTCTGCACAGTGCTTCGACGGTTTCAGATCGTTGCTGATATAGACTCCTAAGTCTTTCTCTAGATCGGTCTCAGTCAAGTTCCTTCCCAAGAGAGAGTAATCGGTGTTTGGGTTTTTATAACCTATGTGCATTACCTTACATTTGTCCAAGTTGAATGGCATCTGCCAAGTAGCAGACCATTCGTTCAACCCACCAACTCCAAAATTTAGCCGATAACTATTTCATGAAAAACTTGATACCGATACCGATGTCAATTCCTTGCCTAGATTTTTTTTAAAAATCAATTTCCTTCATAAATTTACTAATCTAATGTGAAAACTTTTAATTTTCATATTTTTAAATTTAAAATTTGTCAAATGATTTTCTTTAGTTCACTCCACAATATACAGTATCAGAATTTGTTACTCATATAGGCCTACCATAGCTAAAGTGATAAATAGTTTTATTACTCAGTAAAATGATAAAAGAATTTTTAGTTTCATAAATTGAATATCAATATTTAAAGTACAATGATTGGTTTTCATAATGTTGAAGATATTTTCTTTCTTCAACAATGTAAACAACGAAATCTTTCATTAAAATTTTAAGGCTCTGGTGGCTTATTGAATAAAAAAAGTGTATATATACAATTTTGGTTTATAAAATTATTAAAATATTTAAAATAAATTCAACATAAGGTTTAGTATAAAAATTATAAAGTACAACTTAATATAGAATTATTATTAATACAGAGTAGGAGATTACAATGGTTTATAATACTTAGAGATTAGCTAGTTAGAGAAAATGTAAATTTTTGGGCAACTTAACTTATTAAGCTTTGCCTTTTTCATAAATTTGTATGATCAATTTTCTATATGGATTATGTTTTGTAATAAACAATTTTAAATTTCAAAGAATCGGTAAGAGAATCGTCTAAATTTGGCCAATGCCGATGCTAATCAATCTATACACCATTACTGTTCATACTACTCCCTAACTTAGTATCGTCTGCAAATTTAGAAATTGTACTTTTTTTTTTTTTTTTTTTTTTTAGGTAGGAAGGAGGAGCAAAGGGCGAATGCCCGCATAATTGTTTGAATATGGTTACTAAATTATCAACAATATTGTGGCTAACCTCTTGGAAGAAACAAGTCAGGACCGGGTGATTTGTACTTATTCATCTTGTCAATTAGTTGCTGTACCTCATCTCTCGTAAAATGCATGGTCTCTAATGGATGATCACCGTCATAAGTAATCTGGGCATTTGGTACTTCAGTTAAGTCTTTCTTCCGTGAAGACTGTAACGAAGAACTTTTTCAATATACTAGCTATATCTATATCACAGAATTTCAGTTTGCCATTTCTATCTTTTAGGGGACCGACGGAATTTTTAATTGGCTTCCTGCTATTAACATGGGCAAAAATCTCTTTAGGGTTAAACTTTACAGAGTGAGGCAACTCTAGTTTCTTCACCTTTAGCCGATTAATTGAGGATTTAACCCTCCGAAGTAGGTTTATATAATTTTCTGAATTAGTCGGGTTGGAATGTGACTTAAGTAGTTTGTAAGTTCTTTCTTTCTGTAACAGCATTGCTAATTTCACTGTTAAACCATTTCGGCGTCTTGGTTGACAAGGAGGAAACTATTTTAGTGGGTATAAAAGTGTTCTGATAATCTAAATTGATTCCTATATGAGCTCCAGGTGACAGTGATATCCTGGCTTATTAAAATTTCAAGAGTCTAAAACTACTTCGAAAACTTTAAAAATTTGCTCTGGAGCAGTGTTCCTCAAACGGTGGGTCCACAGAGTCTAGTTTGTTTACCCCTGCAGCAGTGATTTGTGCGCAAAAAAAAAAATAAAATATCCCTCTTCGTGAGTTCGTTTACTCTATAGGGATGATAAGCGGTCTCGCCGACCTCAGACCTTGACACGGGGTCGTGAGACAAATCTGGCTAAGAAACAAACTGCTCTAGGGAAATCCAACCTTTTGTGCTCTCCAATACTAATTGGAACCCTGAGGTTAAACCTAATCAAATTTTGGTTGCTGTTACTCAAACCTGACCAACAGTCAGTTTAGAGACTAGATACGGGGTGCTCAAACCCTGCCACATGTGCCAAACCTGGCATATTGCGACTCTGACGATGGCACATGGACACTCAAGGCAAATAAAAAATCAATGGTTATAATGCTGCACCAGCCTGAATTCAGAATGCTCTCGCGTAAGCAAGAAATTTGAGAATTTTCGGAGTGGTATTGGCAACTCTTCCAAGACTGCCTGGAGCGCTTGCGCAATAAGATTTAAATTCAGTTACTGAATAATCATTCAGTGTTAAGTGCGTCATATTTACAAATTGGCTGGAGGGAAGCAAGTACACAAGGCTTTGTAATGCAGGTACCGTAAAGAAAACGTAAATATAGTTATAAAATACCACACGACATTTATTGCTTTACTAATAATGCAATTTATTTGTACAATATAAGAAGTATATTAATTTAGGCCCATTCGACGTAGTCATAATGGCACATTACGTTTTGCATTTTGGAAAAATGGCATAAAATAGCACATGATTGCCAAAAGTTTGAGCACCACTGGACTAGATCATTATCGCTCGTGAATATGTGATTTAGTTTATTACTACTCTTAGTAAGACTGTCTACTCACTGAGTTAAATTATTATATGCAAATTCAATAGTCTTGAACCCTCAGCATCAGCTGTTTTGTCTTGTCTTCTCGGTACGAGAACTACCTCTTAATATAACCTTGTATCTTATTGCATTTCTTTTCGACTTCGACGCAGTGTTTGGAAAACTTGAGATCACTTTTTCTAAAAATTCCCAAGTCTTTTTTCAAGTTGGTCGTTACAAGATCCTGTTCGTGCAGTGAGTGAATAGACATCATGGCATTGACATTAAAAAAAACTAACGGAACTTACGATAACCTAACCTAACTTAATCTAACCAACAATATAATTGCCGATAGAATGCTAATTCGATCAGACGTCTAATCCCGACTTTTTATACCTACATTTCCGTCTACATTTACATTCATTTTACGACCTTTACTTTTTTATACCTAAATTTATGTTTATATCTCATCTAGATTTTTGTTTGCACACTTGTATTTCTATTTATATTATTTATTTTACCACCTACATTTTTCATACCTACACTTTCACCACAAGTC
Organism: Bathynomus jamesi; assembly: GCA_023014485.1. NCBI lineage: Eukaryota > Metazoa > Arthropoda > Malacostraca > Isopoda > Cirolanidae > Bathynomus > Bathynomus jamesi. The sequence goes on along the minus strand of JAJOZX010014992.1, from coordinate 34,896 downwards.
CCATGTATTTTATCACCTGAAGTATATTTCTTTATACTTAGATTTCCACCTATATTCACAGCATTTGTTTCAACACCTATATTTCTTTATATATACGTATGTTACGGACAAAGCACGGCAGTTGGACACACCGCGCATTGTCTTCCATCATTTGATAGTCCAAAATAAATAATATATATATATATATATATATATATATATAACAATAATTATATATGTAACCTAACCTAATTTAATCTAACCTACTACAATTAAACACTCCGCACGTTGTCCAGCTGGGGCTGGTCAGTCCGAACTATTGACTTATTTCAGACTGTCAAATGAGGTAGGACAATGAACGGTGTGTCCAAAGCGCGCATTGTCCAACTGCGGGATTTGTCTAACATATCTGTACATTTCCATTAAAATCTCCTCTTTTTTCGTAATTTATAAAATTAATTTTCTTTTTGCCGGTGCAAAAAGCCTTTGATTAGTTTTGTCTTCGTACGGAAATCGGCAATTAAAAAAAAAAAGTTATTCGAAAACATTAAATAATTAAACACCCGTTTATGACATCAATTTAATATAATTTTATTGCTATACGATTTCGCATTTGCAAAATGTTAATATCAACTTTTTTTTTAATAAATTTTAATTTAGTCTTTGTGAAGTTACTTTTTAATCTTTTTTAAATTAGATTTTTATATTTGTCCTTTAAAAGAAAGTCGGAAATTAATTTTTAAAAATTTCACAGATTTAAGAAGGCATTCTACCGAATATTGAACTCCTAAAAAGCGCATGCTAAGTTCATAAAAAAAAAATACACAGCGTTCATTTGTGATCCCTGAATAGTCATTTGTGGGCTTTTACCCTTATATTAGTGTCTAGTTTTTAAACTCGTATGTCATTATTATAAGTTGCAGAAAGTAAATGAAGTTGGATCATTAATCTTTCCAGCCGAAAACCTCCGCGCAAGGACGTGTAAAAAAAAAAAATAAAAAATAAAAAAATAAATAAATAAATAGATGCCGTCAAGATGGGTTCAATGACCCAACTCACATTACGGTATTGCAATAAAACTTTCAGAATATGCAATTTATAAACAACCTGAATCCTGAACTTGCATTTAAGAATGTAAACGAAAAGATACCCAAGTTTTCAGTATTTCAAAAATATTTGCCTCCATTGCTGAAGAATTGCGCAACTTCAAAAGTTTTCAAAATATTTTATAATTAGAATCGTACATTTAAAATTTTATGCAGTTTACGACGACGACATAATATACAAAAATGTATTTACACGACTCCTTTCAACGTCCGAAGAATTTTAAATAGAATTTTTATATATCGAATACTGTAATACGTACATTTTTACGCACACGGTATAACCTAATTCTCAGTCTTTACACACACACACACACACACACACACTTTCTAAAAAGCCTGAAAAAATACTAATCAGGAGTTAATATTTATACATTTTGTTTGCAAGCAAAAGTAATGATATACAGAGAAACAGAATATTCCAACTAATTATTTACTTATAATTTCATAGACATTTTATGTTTGTAAAGGAACCTTTTACCAAGCCTGTAAGTGCACATGCAAATAGAGAATTCTTTTGAAATGTGTGACAATCAAACTCGTGCCAAGTGATGTTATTTTACTTGAATATATAGTTAGATTATATTATTATTTATGGAAAATTCTTACCACCAACAGAGAAATTTTTTTTACGGATTAGAATCGAATCTAAACATATGCTTCAGTACATTACGTGTAATTGTATTATTTTCAAGTGAAATTATTTTCCAACGCACGCAAAGTACATTCAAGGTCAACATACTTCATATTTTTTTGAAAATATCGCAAATATGCGTACGGACAACGTTAAGCGTCCATCCATTAAAAGATATTTCAAAATGTTGTGCGATTTGAGTTTCATATATATCGTTTGCGAGCTTTACTGTACAGTTTTTAGACACTAAAAATATACAAATTCAGCCCTGAACATAATGAATTTTAGTCGCAATTTAATACTTAGAGAAACTACATGAAGATAAGAACTTTTAAAACTTTGAATGATTGAAATAGTCTTTATTCACCATTTTTCTTCATCTCACTTTATACCGATGTTAACTATATTTACATTTAGCACTGAAAAAACTAAGTTTATGAATGAAACTGTTTCCAAATATTGGTTAAAATGGGGTTTTGGAAACGGACGTTTTTAAAGGTAATAAATATATGTTCTTCGTAGCAAATTATAAAGGATGCTTCTAAACTCGCGCAAACCAATATGAATAATGTTATATACATTGGGTTGCGCGACTTTAGAAACACCCTGCATATAGGCTAACCAGTAACTAACTCGTCTCCTTATTGTTTGGGTTATACCTTTGAGTACCATACAACTAAGTTTTGGTTTGCGATACAGGCGAATGATTAATTTACGAGTGGAGTTTATTCTTACTAAATGAGTTCTCAATTGTCTTTAAGAGCTATTCTTACTAAAGAAAGATTAACTTTTTTATGCAGGTAGGAGGGGCCAAGGGCAAATGTCCACAAAAGCCCCTCCCCCCCACACAAAATAGAAGATTGCCAAAATCAAGGTTTTCGAGATGCCTAGACACTACGTTTGAAAGATGGGAGGTCATACAGGACGAAATATGAATTGAGGAAGATGCGATTGTTCCAGAGTTCACCGGATGAGTAGATGAAAGGTTGAAAATACCGATTAACCCTCGCGTTAGAGAGTTGGACAGAAAAAGAATGAGAAAGTGAAGAATGTATGGTGCTGCGTGCTCTCCTTAAAGGAGGAGGCATGCAGTTAGTGTGTTCAGAAGAGCAACGTCCGTTATAATAGCGATAGTAAAGAGTGAGGCAACATTGCAGCGAAGAGAGAGAGCTTGAAAACAACCAGTAAGAGGCGGGGAATTGATGAGGGGAAAAGGCTTTGATTCTCCCGGTCAAGTACGGCTGCGTGGGTTGAGCCACCCCACAAATGAGAAGCGTATTCCATACAAGGACGAACAAGACTCCTGTACAGAGAGAACAACTGAGTGCAGGTGAAGAAACCACGGAGACGGTTCAGCAGACCTAACCTTTTAGAAGCTGTTTTAGAAAGAGAGTATATGTGATTTGTCGTGACGGCAAATTTGTGTGCCGAAACCTCTTACTAAAATAGGAACAAAAATTTTAGTTTTAAGATTTTGTTGTTTAAATCTCTAAAGCAAAGTAGTTTAGATTATTGCTATTGAAGAATATCAATAGGTTTCTTGCTACAGGATTAAAAAATAAAATGTTTCAAATTGTTTAGAATTCGTATCACCCAGGTCAGCCTTGAGGTAAAGATTTATGGTGGGGCTGAGGATTGTCCCTCGCTTTAACGAGAAGGGAAAACAAACTGGCCTGGTTTTCATAAGATGGTTTGTTTTCTTTTGGTCGTGGTTAAACTTTTGGAAACTGACTTCGGATCCACTTGTTAAATTGGACCATGACGTTGGTCATAAATTTGAGAAACCAAGTGGCTTCGAAGAAAGGACTATTTTAAGTTGATTTCTAAGGAAGAGGAGGAGCTTTCCTTTGAAGGGAATGTCAATGTCCAATCAAAGGACAATGATTCTTGTAACACCCAGTAAGGAAAAAGGGAAACTACTCCTTCCCCTTATGTATGGATGGAAGCTTTCGTAGGGATGACCTTATGAAATAAAAATGGTTTTGAGAGATCATTCAGAGTATTGTAAGGCGAAGTCATCGTAATTTTAAGGTGTAACTTAGATCTCTAAGTTAGTTGCAGTTCCGTCCTCAAAAGTTAAAGTGGCTTGTAAACAAATAAATCTTTAAACTCTTTGGCATGACTGAAAATTTCTAAGTTGAGTTAAAAACTGTTTCACGTTGTACGTAAATCTGAATTGTCTTTCTTTTGCGCGAACTTAGTTGAAAGCGCTTAATATTAGCAGACAGAAAAAGAATTTTGAGAGATTCCTCTAATTCAATTTTCGTTGACATTAAATGTTAAACTTTTAAGTTTGCGAAATATGTTTCCTCAGGGGAGAGAATCTCTTGTGATGTAGTTTCCGAGGAAACCCGTGAAGTTAGTGCATGACCATTTAAAGCCTTTGTGAAAATTTATTTGATCTAATTGACGGTCTTTTTTCCGAGAAAACATGCGGAATTCGCGCAGGACTTTTGTGAGTAAATTTCTTAAATTTTTTGTCCGTAAACTACTTCTGTATACGTATTCTTAGATTTTGGAATTTGAATTTAGTGCTATTTCTAGAGTTACACGCAAATAAAAAAAACCTCTGTATAAATGCTTTTTGAGACTTGAATACTTGCAAACATTTTCTTTAAATTGAGAATTTGATTTTTTTAAACAAAATTTGTAATCGCACATCCATATATTTCTTCTCAATTTATGTCCTATTTTGAGTGAAATAAAATAAACTTTATATGGGGGAGGGTGTTGTTTTATACTACCTTGCAATAGGCCTCTCTTGTAAGCTGAGGGCAAATTAACATTGAAAGTCTAAAATTCAAAGTGGGCTTCAAGTAAGCCGAGAGAAACTACGTGTATAAAATTGAAAGGCTATCCGAGTGGATAGGCAGTCATATCCTGAAATAAACGAAAGCGCGCGCACAATAAGTGGTGCAAAAAGGAGTTGCACCACAGATCTTTCCAGGAAAGATCATGAGGAAAGGAAACGCCAACAATGTTAAGAAGAAGGATTCAGTTGTGTTTTGTTGAAGGTGAGGGGAGTGTCGTGTGGAAGATTGTGACGAGTAGACAGATGGAGGAACCGAGTTTTTGAGGCATTGAAAGCCACAAGGTTTTCTTTGCCCCAATCAGAAATAGCAGAGGACAGGTGCCCCATAGCCGCCCCACGCGACTCGTGGAGTGACTGTTGTGAGGGATGCTTTGGGAAGCTGGTGAAGAAGTGAAGAGTGGAATCATCGGTAGAGGAGTGAATAGGACAGGAAGTGCGACTTAACAGATCATTGATAAACAAAAAAAAAAAAGAATGGGTGACAGGACAGAACCCTGAGGAACACCACTGTTAATAGCTTTAGGAGAAGAACAGTGGTCATCTATCATACAACCGCAGCTATAGATCGGCCAGAAAGGAAATTAGAGATGAGGGCACAGACCGAAAGATAGAAACCGAAGGAGGGCAGTTTCGAAATTAAAGATTTGTGCCAGACTATGAAAAGCTTTTGATATGTCTAGCGCAATAGCAAAAGTTTCATCGAAATCTCGAAAGATGACCAAGAGTCGGAGAGATATGCAAGATGATCGCCAGTAGAGCGTCCATTGCGGAACCCTTACTGAAAAAAGATTGTGAAGAGAGCTCTTTAATAAGCTTCCTATTAAGGAGATTCAAAAACTAATTTCAGACATAATAAGGTCAGAGGGGGGGAGGAGATTGAGGAACAACAGAATCGTCCAGGATTGAATTGTAAGCGAAAGTTTGAGCGAAGAGGTCAGCTTTGTCAGAAGTGACGGGAACTGAGCCGTTTAAAACTGTACAATTAATAGGTTTATTTGAATTGTGATAATTACAAGTTTAATTCTTGTATCCTTAAAAATAATTGCCATGATTAAAATTTGAGTGAACTTTGATTGGGGAAGTTATCACAACATTGAGTTGCACAGTGGCTAAAGGTGGCGAAGTTGTCTAAAACAAAACGCGATAGTGTATCGAATTAATGAAATTAGTGAATGAAATAGAAAGTGAATGAATGAAGTAGTGAATTATCCGGATCAAACCCTTTGTGAATATAAAACTCTTAAGAACATAACACGACTTGGCGACCGGATAAAAAAAAACTATATATATTTATATACGAGGTGCGATCCAAAAGTTCTCGGACTGTACCGACAAAAAAGTATAGGCTTACCTTAGGTTCTAATTACTGCTGTCCCCTTCGAAGTAGTCCCCTTGGGAGTTGATACAGCGGGACCAGCGATTTTCCCACTGCTGGAAGCACCTTTGGAAATCCATTTTGGGGATGTTCAGCACCTCGTGCGATTCCGCCTGAATCTCCTTGATGTCAAATCGTCGCCGCTTCAGCCGGATCTTCATCTTGGGGAACAGAAAGAAGTCACAGGGGCCTATGACGGGGGAATAGGCGGGTGAGGGAACACTGCCATGATTTTGGCCAAAAACCGCTACACACAGCGAATTTGGCAGCGATCCGCCTCATGTTGAGTTCCTCCGTGAGAATGCGTTGGCATGAACCAAACGATAGGCAAACGATGCTGCAGATGTTAATCGTTCGCCGACGGTCCTCGTGGATGGCCTGACACACTAACATTTTCGTCGGTTCTGCTGGTTGAGGGCCGACCGGAACGTTCGGAATCCTCAACCAACGTTTGCCCACGTTTGAACCGCGAGAACCACTCGAAAGTCTGGCTTCTGCCCATGACGTCACCACCAAATGCTTGTTTAAGCGTTTCGTGGGTCTCCGACGCGGTTCTGCAGATTGAAGCAAAAACTTGATGTACGCGCGCTGCTCCTTCAAGTCTGCCATTTCTCTTCTCGCAAAATCGCATAAAAACCACTAACACTAACGCACAAAAACGCTCGTGAAAAAAAAACGCGTGCGTATATCACCGTGTCATCGGCACACTGCTTCACGATAAAGCTGTTTAGCACTATCTACCGGCCCAAGTCCGTACTACGGCCTGTTAGCGCTCCACGCTGGCAGTCCGGAACTTTTGGATCGCACCTCGTGTATATATATGTATATATATATATATATATGCATTTAACTGCAATGACCAGCAGTATATAAATGAATAGAAACGACGTAAGTAATAAGGAGCTCCTTATTACTTACGTCGTTCTATTCATTTATATACTGCGTGGTCCATTGCAGTTAAATGCACATATTCACGATTGCGAGGGTGCCCTCTCAGGGCATTGGTTTCTGCCCTATGTAGGAGAATTTCGATTTATGACTGATCGAGGTCCGTAGTGTAATGGTAGCGATCCAACCGGCAATTGGAAGGCCCTGGGCTCGATTCCCGGGCGGTTCGCCTCATTTTTCATTTATTCGTTATTTCTCTTCCCCGTGTGCAGAGACGCTCCTTATTACTTACGTCGTTTCTATTCATATATATATATATATATATATATATATTAATATATATACTGCCTAAGTAAGGTGGTTTGATTGAGTGACTATATGGCCTACAACCGGAACTTAAGAATACTGGAGAATACTGACACACTAGAAATTCTGTGGCAGTTCAGATCCATAAAATAATTTTAATTAGTGGGGAAATTCTATTAAAATTAAATGTCATGAAACCATAATTCCATAAATTCAGATAGCGAAAGAATCATTTCGGGAAAACTGCAAGAACTCTGATGCAAGGAGGGAAATTTTGGAATAAAGGCTCGCGTATTGTGGTTGTAACTGGACTCTGCATCAAACTTTTAAATTTAGGTCAAGGTCGTTAACTACGTACATTTTCTGTATGTAGGTAGGTGCGCGCAAGTATGCATGTATGTAGGTCGGTGCGCGCAAGTATGCATGTATGTAGGTCGGTGCGCGCAAGTATGCATGTATGTAGGTCGGTGCGCGCAAGTATGCATGTATGTAGGTCGGTGCGCGCAAGTATGCATGTATGTAGGTCGGTGCGCGCAAGTATGCATGTATGTAGGTCGGTGTGCGCAAGTATGCATGTATGTAGGTCGGTGTGCGCAAGTATGCATGTATGTAGGTCGGTGTGCGCAAGTATGCATGTATGTAGGTCGGTGTGCGCAAGTATGCATGTATGTAGGTCGGTGTGCGCAAGTATGCATGTATGTAGGTCGGTGTGCGCAAGTATGCATGTATGTAGGTCGGTGTGCGCAAGTATGCATGTATGTAGGTCGGTGTGCGCAAGTATGCATGTATGTAGGTCGGTGTGCGCAAGTATGCATGTATGTAGGTCGGTGTGCGCAAGTATGCATGTATGTAGGTCGGTGTGCGCAAGTATGCATGTATGTAGGTCGGTGTGCGCAAGTATGCATGTATGTAGGTCGGTGTGCGCAAGTATGCATGTATGTAGGTCGGTGTGCGCAAGTATGTATGTAGGTCGGTGCGCGCAAGTATGTATGTATGTATGTATGTAGGTCGGTGTGCGCAAGTATGTATGTATGTAGGTCGGTGCGCGCAAGTATGCATGTATGTAGGTCGGTGCGCGCAAGTATGCATGTATGTAGGTCGGTGCGCGCAAGTATGTATGTATGTATGTAGGTCGGTGCGCGCAAGTATGTATGTATGTATGTAGGTCGGTGCGCGCAAGTACGTACGTAGGTAGGTAGGTCGGTGTGCGCAAGTACGTACGTAGGTAGGTCGGTGTGCGCAAGTACGTACGTAGGTAGGTCGGTGTGCGCAAGTACGTACGTAGGTAGGTCGGTGTGCGCAAGTACGTACGTAGGTAGGTCGGTGTGCGCAAGTACGTACGTAGGTAGGTCGGTGTGCGCAAGTACGTACGTAGGTAGGTCGGTGTGCGCAAGTACGTACGTAGGTAGGTCGGTGTGCGCAAGTACGTATGTAGGTAGGTCGGTGTGCGCAAGTACGTATGTAGGTAGGTCGGTGTGCGCAAGTACGTATGTAGGTAGGTCGGTGTGCGCAAGTACGTATGTAGGTAGGTCGGTGTGCGCAAGTACGTACGTGTAGGTAGGTCGGTGTGCGCAAGTACGTACGTAGGTAGGTCGTGTGCGCAAGTACGTAGGTAGGTAGGTCGGTGTGCGCAAGTACGTAGTAGGTAGGTCGGTGTGCGCAAGTACGTATGTAGGTAGGTCGGTGTGCGCAAGTACGTACGTAGGTAGGTCGGTGTGCGCAAGTACGTATGTAGGTAGGTCGGTGTGCGCAAGTACGTATGTAGGTAGGTCGGTGTGCGCAAGTACGTATGTAGGTAGGTCGGTGTGCGCAAGTACGTATGTAGGTAGGTCGGTGTGCGCAAGTACGTATGTAGGTAGGTCGGTGTGCGCAAGTACGTATGTAGGTAGGTCGGTGTGCGCAAGTACGTATGTAGGTAGGTCGGTGTGCGCATACGTATGTAGGTAGGTCGGTGTGCGCATGTACGTATGTAGGTAGGTCGGTGTGCGCATGTGTGTGTCACAACCATGCGATTTACCATTTCTATGGTCGAACAGTATCCATGTTTGTGCCATTAGAAGTTCGCTGTAAACAGCGAATGTCCCTGCCTTAGCTGTGCCTCTCTAATTCGTCTCCTTTGATCTCTCCCAAACAATGACTTATACTGTACGTACAGAGTAAATCACTCTGGCGTCATAAAGTAACTTAATTTCCTTTCATACGTTGAATACTGAATCACGTGTTTAGTATGTGGATATCTTTCGTATTCAGTGTATGGTAAATTCTTTAATAATAAAAAAACTCACTCTATAAGTCATTACTTATATGTTGTGTCCTGTCTGGTGTTATGCAATATAAATATTATTCAACCATACTCATTATTCAACCATACTCATTCATACATCCATGTTCTTTCTTGACCGCTATCCTTTATTAATATTATTACTTATTCATTCATCTACCTATTGTCTACTTATGCCCTATCAACTTATCAGTCTGTTTGCTCGTGTCTATATTACGCACACAACCTATTGTGTGCAGTCGTCCCTTGACGATGATGATTACGTACATGTATTCTTTTTATGTTTTATTTTTTTTTTATCATTTCACCTCTCGCAAGTTGTTTATTTTTGCTGAGACGAAGATTCGAATTCCGATTACGTCGTCAAAAGCGAGCCTCTGAATTCGAACTCTTCTCTCTTGCCTCTGCTACCAATTTATAACGTTAAGATGTGATGTTATATTATTATAATATACCATATTGTTCCCTGCCAGGCTACTGGTTATTATCTACTTAGGCACATAGTTCTCCACGTTCTCATTACCTGTACTTACTACTTCTACCTAATTGTCATTCAAATTCCGTTACTAATGTGTTACGTTATCCTTAATGTCCGTGTACTTTCAAATGAAAAGTACACCGTATTTTTTCTCCACTTTCCTCATCGCTGGCTAATTAGACTTTCAAACTATAATAACCAACCATTCTTCTAATAATATTAGATATAATTTGGCGTAATTATTGTTAACTATAAATATATAACGTTGTTGTTAATCCCCTTTAAATTATGGAACAACGGAGAACTCTCCATTATTTAAATTGTATTACCTATTCAGATTACTTCAGTATTAGATATGTCAATTAACAAATTGCTAAAATTGTAATTAACGGTAATTAATGTACTTAATATAATGTAATTTATGTACTTAATGTACTCGGTACATGTCGGTCCCCCGACATTATGTCGCCACCTAAAAGTGTATACCTTACAAAAATTAGTATTTTTTTTTGTTAATCTTGTTATCTTTCTAAATTTCGTTGTATGCTTAAATTATGCTTGACGTCAGAATTCTTCAGATCTCCAGCTAAAGTGGGAGCTTAACCTTCAACTGCATTCCCCCAAAATTGAGGCTTATTTATTTCTTGTATTGTAAATTAAATCATTCCTGCCTGAGCCTTTACCCGAGGAGGCCGAGCCCCGCTCGCCTTAAATTCCTGCCTGAGCCGTTGTTACCAGAGGTGGCTCCTCTCTCATCTTAAATTCCTGCCTGAGCCTTTACCCGAGGAGGCCGAGCCCCCCTCGCCTTAAATTCCTGCCTGGTCCCTTGTTACCAGAGGTTGCACCTCTCCCACTCTAGATTCCTGCCTGAGGCTTAGACCAAGGAGGCCAAGCCTCCTCATTTTAAATTCCTGCCGTAACTCTTACTCGAGGAGGACAAGCCTCCTCGCTTTCAATTCCCACCTTAACTATTGTGAAATGGGGTCGAACCTCTACCCCTGTAAATTCCTGCTTGAGCTGTTGTTTAAGAGGTAAAACCTCTCCCCCTGTAAACTTCTGATTATCAGTGCCTCGTTCTGTATATACTTTGTGAATAAAAATTTATGAGTGAACTAAAACTCCAATTTTTGAAGTGAAGTGTTTCAATTCACCCTTCGGGAAAAAACCTGGGTAAATGTACAGTATTACACCCGTCTCCCTTTCGAGGTGAAATTTATGTTTTTCCTATGGTTTTTGATGTGTTTTGAACGAATCTGACCTTCAAAACCGTCGGAAATGACTCGTTTTTGAGATACCCCCCCCCAGCCGGCAATGTGGGGGAAATCACAGAAAACGAGTCATTTCCGACGGTTTTGAAGGTCAGATTCGTTCAAAACATCAAAACCATAGGAAAAACAAATTTCACCTTCAAAATTGACCTATCCTGACCTAACCTATCCTAGCTTAACTAAACCTAACCTATCCTAACCTAAAAGAAAAACAGGAATTACCTTTAAAATCTAAGACAGAATAATCACAGTACTGTCTTTTCTTCGTTTTAAGCACAACGTAACATTTTCTACAACGTCACAGTTTCTGGTCTTGACGATATGTGCACTCCATTTTACAATGTGGACACTTCACTACTGTCGGTAGAACACTGAGCACGCAGAAACAACACTTTTTTCTAAATTTTCATAGAAAGCGACAATACAGCGGTAATAATCGAACGAACACATGTCACACGAAGCCATTCCGGTAGCAAACTAATTCAAATTCGAAATGGATGGAGCGCTCTGATTGGGCAGACATGTGACGGCAACACAAACGAACACACAAACGATGGTACGAACACACAAACGAACGTACACACACACACTAGATACACACCAAAAAAATGTTTATATCTCGAAAACGAAGCATTTGCGACGGAAACGCTATAGAAGGAAAGTGTCTTAGAATTAAAAAATCTACTTAATGAACATATAATAATTGCTGGACGTTAGACGGATGTAATAGTAGAATAATACCAAAACCTGGTAGAAACTGTTCATTGGTACTCGGATGCTCTCGGCTAAGGCCGAGCTTACCCAACAAGGACCACCTTCGTTGGATTGTCCAAAGTGCATTAACCCTAAAAAGTCGCAAGCGGGCAGAGCAATGTTCCCTCTAATTTTGTGCTGCTTATGTGCGCATTTTGTTTCTTGTGTGCAACATTCCCAATAATGTTATAAAATTGTGCAAACTTTATAATTTGGCATCATTCATTGAATCATAAAAAAAATCAATAAAGAGGAGGTAGATGATTTTGAAGATTAACAATTGTATCATTATTTTAAAACATAGCACCATATTATACTTTTTAAGGAGACAATAAAACTATGAGTAATGAAGTTTACATTCATTTATTCTATAAATAATATATTTTCTATAAGAACATCCAAATTAAAAATATTTTAAGTAAAATTAAACAATATATTGAATTTTAATGGTTTATACTAGTTTCTTCTTACTATGTTTTTCTCTACGGTCTTTCAGATTTGCCCCTTGAATATACTCTTTCAAGGTTGATTGTTCCTCCATCATTTAGGTAACTTTTCACACGCATAAGCATATCTAAATGATTTTCTTGTAAACGGTTTCTCAGCTTATTTTTTATCGAGTTCATCAAACTGAAACCACGTTCACAGTCCACACTAGATGCTAAAAAAGTTCCTCCTATGTCCATCAATATTGCAAGATCTTTAAATTGTTCATTTTGGAGGACAAAAACCACCACCATAGCATAGTTTTCAATAAGTTTCACTTTTATTTTTTCACCTGCAATAAATTTAAAGTCATTGTACTGTTCTATAATGACATCCCTTTCATTTAGAAAATCGACATATTTGGAACACAAATATTGAATTTCTTCAACTCCAAAGCCAAAGTTGCATTTTGCAATTGCTGAACAATCAAATAAAGACCATTCTTTTACTTCGTTCTTAGGAAACCGGTCTTCCATGTGAACACAAAGCGTTTTTATGAAATTCAACAAAGAACAAGTATCAACTTCAATATTTTCTTCATGAAATTTGTTAAGGAGTGTTTGTACATGTTTACTCCATGAAATTTTTTCACCAAGATATTGTTCTTTTATCTTATTCAATTTACCATGAACAAGATGATTTGCATCTAGTGGTGTTAGATTACGCTTCTGTAAAAGCTTAGACAAGGAAGCCAAATCACCCAAAACATCATTCAAAATTTCCAAAGCTATTCGGTACTCAGGGTTAGTTAATTTTGTGTGACAATAATTTGAAATTGGATCATTTGATACATCCTGCTCAAAATACACTATTAAAGAATCATAATTTCTAATTATTGCTTCCAGTGCAAATGTCTCGACAACCACCGTACTTCATTAAGAGGTTTGAAGGCAACCGACTTATTTTCAGAAGCAATACAATCCCTTCGAATTTGCTCTTCTTTGTTGTAGATCTGGAAAATAATGTATATATGGTCCTAATTAAAGTTTCGATGTTCCTTATCAGCTTGAATTCTTTCCAAGTATCACAAATACCCAAATCTTCGCGATGGGCAACACAATGTTGTACAACTAAATGAGGAATTTTACGCTTCAGTTGCGCAGCCACGCCATTAAGCCGACCCAACATTACCGAGGCACCATCAGATGTGAACATAACCATTTTTTTAAAGTCAAGATTATGTTCTTCATAAAACTGCTCGATTGTAGAAACTGTAGAAGCATCACATGCTTGTAATTTTACTATTCCACCAAATGTCGTTTTATATTCGGTAGAATTTTGAGCTCTATATTTGAAATAAAGTACCAACATTTTGTTGACGGAAATATCCGTGCTTTCGTCAAGAGTTAACGTATGAAACGTGGCTGAAGCTATTTCTGTCATTACATCATTTTGCACAATGGCGTTAATATTCTCCAAAAATTCAAATGCATAATTTTTACTTCTCCAATTATCTGGAATATTAACATACTTTGACATATGATCATTAATGTCCTGAACAGAGAACATGGAATTATTCATTTTAACAGCTAAAATAACATTATCAATTAAAACGGAACTACTTCTTGATTTGAACGTTTTCGCTCGCAAAACATTAATTTTCTTTGTCTTTCTTCAGGACTTTCATGCAACATTCTGAGCAGACATTTTGCTGGTAATGAAGGATTTTTATTTCTAAGTTTCGTTACACCGTCTAAATGAGATTTGCTTGATAAATGACGCCTTAAAAAGTCAAGTTTCCATACATCGCCCCACATCTTTCCACATGCAAATTCCCCTACTACTTTTGCATCTCGACAATAATTACAAATCACTCCAGTATCGGAATTGAAAGTGAATATGTCTCGCAACTGCACGCGCAAATCACTATCAGATTTTGGTGTTGCTGTTTCTATATATACTTCCATCCATTCTGTCTTAAAGAAATTTGCAGCTCTTTTCCGTTTAGCTCCTTTATGCATTGGTGTAATGGGTTAATTATAAGATGTAATAACTTCTAAATTAAAGAGTACGAATGTTTCATTACATGCGCACACCAGTATTATTTGAGCAAACTTATAACACTGCAATTACCGTAAAGGTAACTTGTTATTTTACTGATAAAGACATGCTGAATTAACTATAGTGTCGGTTCATTAATTTTAAAATCTGAAACAAAAACAAACAATTATCATAAAATTGTACCTATATTTATGCTAAATAACGTAAAATGATTGCATAGCAAAACATATTATTATTATATTGAGCATAATATTAACCTATTCGGGCCATTGGGTAGATTTGGACTCATACATTTATATTTATATATATATACATAATGTACATATACACATACAGGGTGGGCGGAAAGTAGCTCCCTATTTTGGATTGGTAAAAAAATACGTATATTATCCATTTATTTCAGAAGAAATAATATGAAAAGGTAGGCATACATGGTAGGTTTTCTCTAAAATTCAATGTGGGCTCCAACTCTTTCCACCAGCTTCTGGAGCCGCCCAGGAATGGCGTCCACTGACTTTAGCAGGAACTCCGGCGGGATGGAGGACATGACTTCCCGAATTCGGTCCTCCAGTTCTTCCAATGTCCTCGGTTTGGTGCGGTAGACTTCTTCCTTTACCCACCCCCAAAGAAAGAAGTCGCACGGTTACCGCTGAAAAACGGCAGAATCGGTTCAGTGTAACGGTGTGGTGTGGTATGACCTCAGATCAGGTTGTGGGCCCGTTCCTTCTGCGCAACACCATGAATGCTGAGCGGTACCTTGCTATGTTGCGAAACGAGGTCTGGCCGGTTGTCAGCACATGGGAGAACATCGACGATCTGATATTTATGCAAGATGGCGCCCCTCCGCACTTCGCTCTTGTTGTCCGTGAGTGGCTGGATGCCCACTTCCCTGGGCGTTGGATGGGTCGTCGTGGTCCACATCAATGGCCAGCCAGGAGCCCCGACTTGACACCGTGCGACTTCTTTCTTTGGGGGTGGGTAAAGGAAGAAGTCTACCGCACCAAACCGAGGACATTGGAAGAACTGGAGGACCGAATTCGGGAAGTCATGTCCTCCATCCCGCCGGAGTTCCTGCTAAAGTCAGTGGACGCCATTCCTGGGCGGCTCCAGAAGCTGGTGGAAAGAGTTGGAGCCCACATTGAATTTCAGAGAAAACCTACGATGTATGCCTACCTTTTCATATTATTTCTTCTGAAATAAATGGATAATATACGTATTTTTTTACCAATCCAAAATAGGGAGCTACTTTCCGCCCACCCTGTATATATAATTTATATGTATTCTTACTTTATATTTTAGAATAAGATATAGTTCACAGAAAACGCGTTTGATTGAATTTACCTTCCATAATTAGAGAAAATACTATATTCTAACGCCCGCGGTACCTAATTTATTTAAATCGAAATGAAACTTATTGAGAAAATCGTATGCAAACATAGCTGAAATTTCAGGTTTTTAGCGGGTTCTGTCACACAATCATTATGAAGAGTTGTGGTTCAAAAGGTTAAACATAAAATGTTTAATAATTAAATTAGTAAAATTTTATTATAAAATGACCACCATAAAACATTTTTTTACGCCTGGCAGTGACATACTCATGCAACATGTCGTACGGTACGACGTGTGGTATATTTTTCATCATAATAAACTAATAATTCAGCGAGGGGCTGTCTCCTTGTAATTTACCCTAATAATAGTATTATTAAGAATTTATGAATGATTTAAATAATAATGATTATAATAATTATTAATAATATCCGATAAATTAAGAGTAGAAGCCGATACCTCCATTCGTAAATAAAGATTAGAGTATATAGGCAGCCTAGGCCTTTTTCGTCTGCACGGATGAATACATTAGAGACGGATAAACCGAAGAAAATTATGGGAATAGGCCTTATATTGATTTAACCTAACCTAGGTTAAGTTAGGTTACAATTCCTTTGGGTCAAAAGAACCAATTTTAAAGAAAGTAACATTGCAACTGGAACACGTAATCCCGCACACGACAGCAATACGCGCAATAAAGTTGGTCGGTTTATACCGAATATAAATATCTTTTAGGCACTTTCCTTAATATTATTAGTTTACTCCCGACATACCGTAACGGTACTCCGTAATGAACTAGTAAATATTACGAAAGCTATTGTCGTATATTTTGGAAAATGAATTTGACTATATATCAACAAACTATTGGTAACAATATTTCACTATGCACCAGCTACGCAGAACGTTGAAACTCCAGACAATAACTGAGTCAGCTCAGCAACCGTGACTCATTCAAATGATTCAGTATTTATGTCGTAAGATATAGATATACGGAGTTGCCAATTAGTAAATGAAGATAACATAAACAGTTGTGTTTCTTGTGTTGAAAAAGTTAAGATAACAGAAAACTTAAGCATTTGAAAATAATTTTTGTTTATGTCCAATTAACTTTAAATTTTTGTGCGCATAAAATTTGGCTGTGTGCGCGGCAATAAAACCCCATGTGCGACCTTAGAGGGAACACTGGGGCAGAGGCTCGCACAACCTCTGCGCGCAAGTATGTATGTAGGTAGGTCGGTGCGCGCAAGTATGTATGTAGGTAGGTCGGTGGCGCAAGTATGTATGTAGGTAGGTCGGTGCGCGCAAGTATGTATGTAGGTAGGTCGGTGCGCGCAAGTATGTATGTAGGTAGGTCGGTGCGCGCAAGTATGTATGTAGGTAGGTCGGTGCGCGCAAGTATGTATGTAGGTAGGTCGGTGCGCGCAAGTATGTATGTAGGTAGGTCGGTGCGCGCAAGTATGTATGTAGGTAGGTCGGTGCGCGCAAGTATGTATGTAGGTAGGTCGGTGCGCGCAAGTATGTATGTAGGTAGGTCGGTGCGCGCAAGTATGTATGTATGTATGTATGTATGTATGTATGTCGGTGTGCGCAAGTATGTATGTATGTTGGTAAGTGTGCCTAAGTGTGTATGTAGGCCTAAGTGTGTATGTAGGCCCTCATGTGTGCCCGTAAACTTACAGTATTACATTTGCTTAAACTTATTATAAAGGAGTTAGTTAGTCTAGAACAGTGGTTCCCAAAGTGTGTTCCGCGGAACCCCAGGGTTCCGCGAAAAAATTCAGGGGTTCCGCGAGCTAAAGTTTAAAATAAAAAATATTTTATTTGAAAAAAATATAAATTACTCATTTTCAAAAAATAAGTCTAGCGAAGAAAATCTGAAATTTGCACGAAGGAAAATAAAGCATAAGTATGGTTTGAGCGAAATATTTAGAAACGGCAATAGGCTTGAACGAAACATTTCGAACGTAACAGCAGCGCCCTCTGTAAGAGTTGCCAATTTTTTTTGGCCATACTTATCATGTTTTGCGTATTTGATTTACTTTTTAAAAGAAAATTTCCATAAATAGCAACTAAATTATCATTAATGGAAAACATTTATTAATATTAGTACATAATCTGCATGTAAAATGATGTAAACTGCGTTTGGAGACGTAGCCAACATGTTTTGAACTTGTCATAATCTATTTCTATAGTAGTCGAGGTACTCGACTCGAGCGTGCGTTATCAGTTTGTTTTGTAAGCTTTGGAAGTGAAGTGATCTGAGGTGGTTATACAAAAGGACTTTATTAACTGCAGCAGAATGCGCAGTAAAAATATCAGTATTTTCCTAATGTTTACATGGGATATTGTGCATCTGTTTACAAGACGCTAACAGGTCTAAGTGAAGCCTAACGAATAATTAAAGTGCAGAAGATTGTGCAGCAACGTTGCTTGCCTCTACCTACTAGGCCTACTTGATAAACACTTCGTTAGTGCAATCTTTGAAATCGTTGTCTTCTGTGAATTAATTTGGTTAGAACTTTTTATTATTCATTTTCGTAATTGTAATATTTCAAAATTCGTGAAAATTAACCCTTCAATGGATCGATGGTTAAAATATGGGTTTCGTAAAAAAACTGAAATTACTAGTAATGCAGAAACTAGTGAAACAAAAGCATCTATAGAAGATACAGAAATTGCAGAAGCTGCACAACAACCAACTTCTAGTGTGATTAATCCACAAAAAAGAAATCTGCTTCCTCCGATTCTGTGCAGACATCTATGAAAAAACGTAAATATGATCCTAATTATTTGTTATATGGTTTTACTAGTATTGGTGACGAAGAAGCCCCAGATGCCCTTTGCTTACTTTGTAACAAAATATTAGCAAACAGTTCTTTAGCACCAGCAAAGTTACAGAGACATATGGAAACAAACCATCAGACTTTTAAAAATAAAGATATTTCTTTTTTTGAAAGAAACTTGAAAGTCTGAATAGCCTAGAAGTGTCTTATTAAAAAAATGTAAAACAGACAATGAAAATGCAACAGAAGCGTCATATAAAGCATGTTACCGCATTGCTCTTGCTGGTGAGGCACATACTATTGGTGAATCACTTATAAAACCATTGTTAAAAGATATAATATCTTGCGTGTTTAATGAAGATTCTGTTCAGAAAGTTGAGGCTGTATCTCTTTCCAACAATACGGTGTCAAGACGTATTAATGATATTGCTAATGACATTCAAAATGAACTTATTTCACGATTGCGTGTATGTGATGCTTATGTATTACAAATAGATGAGTCCACAGACGTTGCTGGACTAGCAATTTTACTTGTGTTTGCTAGATATGACTTTAATAAGAAAATTGAAGAAGATTTGCTTTTTTGCAAAAGTTTAGAATTGCATACCACAGGAAATGATATATTTAATTGCATTGATAATTTTATGAAAACGCATGATATAGGCTTTGAAAAATGTATTTCAGTATGCAGCGATGGAGCAAAGGCAATGACAGGAAAATTAGCTGGCGCTGTAACACGAATCAAGAATGTTGCAAAAAACTGCAACAGTAATCACTGCATTCTTCACAGATATGCATTAGTGACAAAAAGGATTTCAGCTTCATTAAAGATAGTTTTGGACGAAGCAGTGCAGATTATCAATTTTATTAAATCTCGGCCATTGCAATCACGAATTTTTAAGGCCTTGTGTGAAGATCTGGGTAGTCTTCATAACACACTACTTTTACATACAGAAATTAGGTGGCTCTCACGAGGAAATGTTCTTGTGAGAATGTTTGAATTGAGGAGAGAATTGTTGTCTTATTTTATTGATCATAAATTTAGATTATCTGACAGATTAACAAATATGGCATGGCTAGCAAGGATTGCATATTTAGCAGATATTTTTTCAAAATTGAATGAAACATGTCTATCTCTGCAAGGGAAAGAAGTAAACATTTTTCAAGCGCAAGATAAAATGGTATCTTTATCACGTAAATTGCAGTACTGGATCTCAGATGTGGAACAAAATACTCTTGACTGTTTTGCTTCTTAGTGACTTTCTCCAAGAATCCGAAGTGGAATTAGATGTTGAAATCCTCAATGATATTAAAAATCATCTCAACAGCTTATCAGAATCTCTAATTGAGTATTTTCCAAATTTGAAGAACAAAGACCATTACTGGGTACAGAATCCATTCAAAGTTAAAGAAAAGCCAAGAGGATTTCTAGCAGTGGATTATGAAAATTTAATAGAAATTACTTCAGATACTCAGTTAAAGGCCAAGTTTGAAGAAGTTCCGGTAGCTATTTTCTGGGGAAATTTAAGTGACGAATATCCGGAATTATCAAAACGAGCCATACGAGTGCTATTGCCATTTGCAACAACATATTTGTGTGAATCAGGATTTTCAAGATATGCGAGCACGAAAACAGAATATCGCAGCAGACTGGATGCTGCACCAGATATGAGAATTCAATTATCCAACATTAAACCAAATTTCCAGAGGATACTGGAGTCTAAGAAGCAGAAGCATTCTTCCCATTAGGTATTCATTTCATTTTTGTTAAACTAATTATGTACAAATTTACAAAAATTAAGGTGTTTTTTTATTCGAATTTTTTAATTTATTTTTTAATATAAATAAGTTCTCTTTTTATCCCACAATTTGTGGTTTTTAATATTCTTGAATATAGGTAGGGGTTCCACGCTTTTTTAAATAATGTCAAAGGGTTCCGCGGCAAAAAAAGTTTGGGAACCACTGGTCTAGAATAATTAGAAAACCAAACTTTCTAAGTGTGAAACGTATAAAACTTGGAATCACAGTACATACAGTTTCTTTTAATTTGCCAAAATAATTACCTTAACTAAATCTTAATTACTTATATTAGTAAGTTTTTCGTAATTACAAAGTTTTTAATAATAATTAACGCTTCCATTAAATAAATAAGAAAAGTTTCTCAACATCTGAGCCAAAAAACAGATGACTTACATTATCCCTTTTAATGAATTTACCGCTTGTTTTTAATCAAGAAAAAATGCAAAAATATAACAAACAGCCCCGAGCGGGTTTTCTATATTTCAAATTTGGTAAACATGTTTTGTTTAGAAAGAAAATATAACAGAAAAAATGGGTTTGTTTTTTAAGTATAATTCTTTGAGGTAATTCCGCGTGAAGTTAAACATAGTTACCATACAAACAAAAGAAAAAAAATTGTATCAATGTACAGTTGGGTTAAAAATGTCCATGAGAAAGTACAGTATCTATGGGGGGGGGGGGGGGGGGGGGGAGGTGAACATTTCAAAATTCAGAAAGAGCTCATAATAATTGGCTGAAAAATAATGCGAACTGTAAAAATAATGATCAGTTATTTAAATTTATTTTCTTCTTATTCATTAATTTTATTTTATTTGAGGGTGCAAATAAAGGATGTTCAACATTATTTTTTCCCAAACAATAATCATTTTTTGGTTAATATTCGTTTTTTGACCCAGTCACACCCAGCTATAACAGCAATATATATTGAATAACCAATCGAAGCTGAATAAGAAAATATATATATTATCTTGTGCAAATTTGTATAAAATGTACTTTTTTTAAAAAAATATCTTCTACTTTCTAATATGTATGTATATAAATTTCGGTTGGTTTGTTTATTTGGGCAACCTTTTTTGGAGATTTTTCTTGGCCTTTTTTTGGCTACTTTTTCTTGCTTTGGCTACTTCTTTCTGTTTCTGGTCAGTGTGGTGGTTTTCGTTCTACTGGTATGACGTGTCAATCTTGTGAACTTGATTTCGAGGACCTAATCCGCCTTGTTGGCCTCGATGAAAATAAAAGTTTAGATGGTTTTTCCAATCACGGCATAATTCCGACATCCGTGATTTGCCCTAAATGTAATACTGCCTGTATTTTAAGACAAGACTCGAAGGTGTTTAGGTGCCGTAAAAAAAATGGAAGGATGTGAAATCGTGGGTTTTACGTACTGGGAATAGACGTACTCATTACCGGCAGAACATCCTGACGATTCTACAGTTCTGCATCACTTCCTTACTGCAATTGCAGAACTATATCCTCCAAAATAAGGTGACTGGTTAGGCTAAGTTAGGTTAGGCTAAGTTAGGTTAGGCTAAGTTAGGTTAGGCTAAGTTAGGTTAGGCTGTGTTTAGCACGAATGCAAACTTTTCTGGTCGATTTTGAGGTGTTTTGCATGAATCTGCCATCCGTTTCCAGTGCAAATGCGTAGTTTTCGAGATGACGATATCTCGAAAACTACGCATTTGCACAGGAAACGGATGGCAGATTCGTGCAGAGCACCTCCAAATTGACCAGAAACGTTTGCTCTCATTATAAAAAGAGACTGGGTCAAAAAACGAATAATTACCCATTTTTTTTCTGAAAATAGAAATTTCAGTATTTTTCTCAGCTTTTTATTTCATCAGCCAACCATTTCTGCCAAAATGGATGAATTCAACCATTGGAAAATGGCAGAATATATTTTAATATGCTTTGTCAAACTTTTTTTTTTTTAATTATACATTTTAAAACTTATTTCCATTATTTCGCCCACAGATGTAATATATAATTTACAATGAAATCCTAAATTATTAATACGTAATGCGAGATAGAGACAAGGTAATATATATATATACACATATACATAACCTTGTCTGCATCTCGCTTTACATATTAATTTAGTATTTTATTGTAAATTATACATTACATTTGTAGGGGGGAGGTCTTTTTAGTTTCGTAAACTGTAAAAAAAATTAAAAATACATTTTTTCTAGTGGTTTTATCCGATATTTTCTAAAATAATATTCTTATTTTAGAGAAACAAAAAGAAAAATATTTGCCTTTAATGGATGAAATAACGTATATATATATATAGCTTAATTTCAAAAGTGACCGATCACATACATAAGCCTGGATTTAGGGACTACAGAGCCCTCAGGGCAATGTAGGTTTGGTTTGGTCGGTTAGCTTTGATTCAGCTTGGCCATTAATTAGGGCCCCATGGATTCTGTCTCCAAACTGTGTCTGTATTCTGGAATTTTACCAGCATTTAAAAAAAATAACGGTAAAATGACTTACCTAAACATGGTCGATTTAAGCTGGGTTCTCCGTTGAAAATAATAGTGAAGAGGAGAAAGTAGGCCTACAGTATAATTTTCCCGATAAGATTTTCCACATAGTGGACGTTTTATGTTTTCATCCTGGGCTTAAATTTCCTGGTTTTGTTCTTCATATCCGGGTTGAATTGAAGTAACAGTGATCAGTGATCCACCCATTTCATACTTCGGGCCAATCAGGGTGACTTGTATCTAGGTTAGGTCACACTAGGGGTAAATCTTCCTTTTAAGGCCGCACAGCAACCATATATCTTACATTAATAACACGTATATCAATCGATTATTGTAGCTATTTACATGTAACATTAAATGTAACAAATTATTGTAATTTTTATATTTTTTTAATATTTTGAAAAGTTCACATAACTGCACACATAGTTTGGTAAATCTCTAGGAGCGCTGCATTTTTCAATATTAAACATACACTCATAAAACATATACCATTTGAAAGCTCACATTTTTCAGAGTCTAAAAATGTAGTAATCCAAAAGTATCAATAGCAAATAAAAAGTAACTAGGTTTAAATATAAAACCCTATACCGATCAATTTGTGATGCGTGAGACCCCGGAGACCTAAATTATACAAATGATAATATAACATTCATGTTAGATTAGGTTAGCGTAACAATTACCAAAAATACCATCTTACAACACAGACTAAAGATTTATAATTTAGCCAACTTTATAATGTAGTTAATGACGTCACGCGTCAAACAATTAATTAAATCGTTACTTTTTATTTGCTATTGATACTTTTGGATTACTACATTTTTAGACTCAGAAAAATGTGAGCTTTCAAATGGTATATGTTTTAGGAGTGTATGTTTAATATTGAAAAATGGAGCGCTCCTAGAGATTATCCAGTAAGGTAAACCACACTAGGTTACAGTGGGTGGTCGTTCTAGGTTGGTTAAGGTTTCCTATGTCACCAACTTTCAACCACTCGGGGGTCCAAAACTGGTATCCCCGAAACTTAATATTTACTCGACAAATACTAAGCACTTTGAAAAGAAGCATTAACGAAGGTGTCGTGCCAACGTGTGTTTGAACGGTTTGATATTTTTTTTATATAAAGACGTTTGTTGTTTATGCCTTATATCGTCATGAGGAATGGACCATTGGACCACCCTTTGGAAATTTTAATTTCTTAAGAGTTTTTGCTCCACCTAATTCTGAAACTTGAACATAGACACTAAAGTTTTCTGTTACACAATTAAGGCAATTCTCCAACCTCAGCAAAAATCATTTTTGTTGCAATGTCCAGCAAAAGGATAAAACTGAAAAATCCAGATGCAGTTTGGAGACAAAGTCCTAAAGCCTAATTTAACCTAAACCTAGCCTAATTTATATTAGTTACGTTATTTATGGACTTAACTAGACTAATGGACTTTGTACCCAAACTGCGTCTGGATTCTTCACACTAGTCCAGAGATAAAATAATTAATTTATTATCACCACCATTCAACGCAACATAGAGGTATTCATGACACTACTAACACTAGCGCCCAACATAAGCACTTTTAGTAACATCACTAGGCTATCACTACACTTTATTGAGTCATGAAATACCAAGAACTTGGGTAATGTTTCACAAATTTCAGTACCATACTAAGTTTTGAACGTTTTTCGCCCTCTTTTCTTTGCTAGCAATGTTCAATTTTTTGTTTTAAGCGTAAGCGTTCGTCTTTATATTCACATTTCTTTGCAGATGCCATAAGTCTAAAGCAATTAACTTCTTTCTGGCCTTTTTTTTTAATTTTTCAAATTGAAATTATCCGAACTACGGCCTCGGTATGTTAACGTCAACATTCACAAAATAACTTTAAAACCTCACTTTAAGTGCAAAAATCCACTATATAATATAAATATCCATACCCAAAAACATTGTATTGATTTCAATAACTGTAGTTCTAATTTTCATACAATACTGTAGGATATACCACCGCACTTTATTTCCAAGAGCAAACATATACACTTCACTTCTCACACATTACTAAAACCCGAAATATAATCTGTGGTTAAAAAATTAACCAGTATTTGCAACTCAAACTTTAAGTAATCGTCGTACATCTGGCTTCCACTTGACTACAGATTTGGTAGGTTCTAAATGCTGAAAATATTGACAAAATGTGCTAATGCAGTGTACGAAATATGCCAATATGTATTTCAATACCTACAATATATTGAGGGTAGCAACAAGAAGTATATTGACCTATGAAACGCTGATCCAATAATGATAAGTAATATTTCATTAGCAGATATGGCCGGGAAATTAACGAAAGGCGAACGTATCGAGATAATTTTGATAATTAAATAAAGCGGAATACTTGAACCTACAGAATGGTACTCTCGTTAATTTTCCACACATATTTGAAAATGTAATATTAATTAACTCTATAGTGCGCGAATTCTCTTACACCTTATATATATATTGCTTCCCTGATTATATTATACGAATTGAAAGCCGCCATTTATTAAGTTTAACGCAATGATTTGATTTCGGGATTTGATGCACGCGTTAACAGTCAGAATAATTATGGTTAATTAATATGCTATTATGAAAATTCCTTTGGCAAAGTCAAATTGTTGATCCTAGAGGAAGCCATTAGTCATTACCGAGTTACAAATTACTCTCTAATAAAATTACGCCTGAATAAGTTTTAGCTATCGTAATTATTTTTTTTTTATTTTTATTTTTTTTTGCAATTACAGTAAAACAAGGTACGTATAAGAAATGTGATATATTATTTAACCCGGCATTACTCAAGTTCTCAAAAATCACCTCATGACTCAGGTGGGGTGTGAGAAGCCCCAATGTAATTTTTTATTTCACTTACAACAATAAATAAAAAGTCACTATTTTAATCAAATCATAATTGCAACACATGAAGCTCACATTTTTATTCTCCGGGATATGTAAATTTTAAACACACACACACACACACACAAATTGCACGCCTCTTTACATGCGGTGGTTTGTGACACCCCACCTTAGTAATGCCCGGTTAAGACTCAACAAAGGTAATTTAAATCTAAATGAAGATATGCACACATTACTATCAATGTGAAATGTGCATTTAATGTGCATATTTAAAATAATGTAATATAATGATGGGGGTTCTTTAACCTCCTTCGCAACATCTAAGGTCATATAACGGAGGGGACCTACAGCTTCACGTGAGATCCCAACCACGGGTTGCTACATAGTCTACAGGGTGGCCGCAAGGTCCCTTTGCGTGAAAAACAAGGGCAACATACAGATATGCTATAATTTCAATGCAAAGGACTTTGTGGCCACTCTGTAGACGTGAAGGATGGCATCCCATCCAACGACTCTCCAGACCCAATGTCGCTTAATTAACTCGGGAAACGGTGTTACGACATTGATCACGACGTAGACTCGTATATTTGAAACGGATGTGCAAGTACACATAAATCATTGTCAGAATTTGCAACATTTACTGATCCTAAAATCATTTTCAGTCGTAAACGATCATAATTTAATTTTTTAACTTACCATTCTGAAATATCAGCCAAAAAAAACATTATTTAAAAAGTATAGTGACTCTAAACTATATTTATGGAGTGTAATACATATAAAAAGCAACATTCACATTCAATCTCTGCCGGAGAAATGGAGGATATTGATTGAAATATCAAAACAAGATTTAAGGTCTGTTTACCCAACTCTGCACTGAAAAAAACATTTAATTTAAACAATTTGTTTGCATTTCAGACAAACAAAGTTCTGCATTTGTTCAAAATTATGAGACTGAATTTTGTTGAAATTTACCTAAATAAGTGACATTACTTCAAAGTAAATTTTTTTACATTAAACACATAAAATATTTACAGGGCCATTCAAAAAAGACGCAACAGTTTAAATTGCTTATATTTCATAATATTGTTAACATACAGGAGTGATTTTTGTATTAGTTTACAGCGTACAATTGGGAGTTTTGATTTAATAAAAAACATGTTCAATGTGTGAACCACCGGCATCCAAAACCATTTGCAGTCAACGTTGAAAGTTGGAAAGTACTGTGCGTAGAACGCCATGAGTGATTGTGCTGACAACAGATGAAATTTCCTCTTGCAGCTCACTAATTGTGAGAGGATTGTTTCTGTAAACATTATCTTTCAGATATCCCCATAAAAAATAATCACATGGGTTGAGATCAGGAGAATATGGTGGCCAAGACCATCCACAGGCAAAACGTTCAGGGAAGCGATTCGAGATGACGCGATCGTCAAAATATTCTTTTGAGGCTACAAGAGTCGTTCGCCTAGCGCCTTAGGCTACTAGGCCTAAGCAGTAACAAAACTCCCAGGTGTACGCTGTAAACTAATACAAAAATCATTCCTGTACGTTAATATTATGAAATATAAGCAATTTAAACTGTTGCGTCTTTTTTGAATGGCCCTGTACTTGGAATTAAGTTTTACTTTATGTGAGAAACTTGAAAATTATTAATTTCAAGTAAATATAATCTTAGTGGTTAAGACGCTGGGGGCTGCTGATCGAAAAGGTCGTGAAATCGAGTCCGGGCGAGGACTTTGTAATTTCTGACTTCTTTGGTGGGTCGTGGTTGGGATTCCACTCGAAGCTGTGGGTCTAAGGTGACTACAATAAGCTTAACCTTCGCCAGAATGAACAATTCGGACGGAAGCAAACGAAGGTTCTGTGTTTAATGTAAACAAAAATTTATTTTCAAGTAACGTCACTTATCATTCATTCGTCTTAAAATGCAAACAAATTTTTGTTTAAATTAAATATGTACTTTTTATTTTGGGGCGGGGGGGGGGGGGGGGGGGGGGGAGTCGGGAAGGATTGTAATAACTGATCGGTGCTACTATAGTATACGGTCTACTTACTACTGGTTAGATTTAGTCATGATATTTTCGTTAAAATTAACGAAAATATCATGACTAAACCTAACCAATCGTCAAGCGTGATTGACACTGAGATATAAACAAGCAATTAGTAAACAAGGTAAGAAGCTATAATTAAAAGGTAGACCACCGAATCGTAGGTAGACTCCATACTATAGTAGCACCAACTGGTCTATGCATTAAATTCGAAATACTTCAGAATATGTTAACGTATTAACATCGAATCCTCTACGTGTACTTTTCAATCCAATGAATATACATAAACCTATTTGTATAAATTCCGTAGAAAAACAAAAGAAATCTACATAACACGTTTATATAAGCATATGTGCAAATAAAAACGCCGTTCACATATGACGGTCGTCCCTTATCGATACGACGCGGAAATCATTATTTTAACTTAAATATACGCACCATCCGCAGGTAAAATACACAATTATGTAAAATCTCGGAATACAAAAACAGCTACAGAGAGATACGACAAAATTACAAAATAATAAAAGGACAGACCAAGAGAAAGTTTATCTAAAATAAAAAGGGTATAAAAAAGCTTCGGCAGAGAGAAGGAGCCTTGTTTAAAGTCAATACCGCTGTAAAATACATTCTTGTCTTTAACAATCTCCTTGTTGAAAATATTGGTCTAAGAATTGTTTCTATTCCTTTGGCAAAGATAAAAGCGGATGGAAAAAAACAGTTTTCTATAACAGTTTGCATTTTAAGCGACACTTTGTGTGTGTGTGTGTGTATATAATATATATATATATATATATGTGGGCTACGTCGTGGCCGATGTCGTAACACCGCTTCCCGAAGATCAGCGAAGTTAAGCGACATTGGGTCTGGTTAGTAGTTGGATGGGAGACCGTTCTCTGCGCCCAGATTATGTAGCGACCCGTGGTTTGGATCCCACGTAAAGCTGTAGGTCCCCTCCGTCATATAACCTTAGATGTTGCGAAGGAGGTTAAACAACCCCACTTAAAAAATATATATATATATATATATATATATTTATTATTATTATTAAACTCTCACTGCTAACCATGCAAACTATATTGACGAATTACTGTTTTTTGTCCATGAGAAACGAGATACTGATAAGGTGGGTAAAATGCCCACGGAATTATTAAGGAATCCGAGACGGGCACCGACTGCATGGAAAGTTTTATTTATTTATTTATTTGCATGCGAGGCCAACACAAGAAACCCTTTTTCCTCCATACCACTGGAATCATATTACTCTGACAGCATACCTATAAACAGAGAGAGGGAATCGCTCACAGAATCCACCAAAGATGAAAGGAACCTACCAAACTTATAAATACCGCCGTACTGTGGTTATGTGGTTATGCGAAAGTACTGGTTGACCATTGCCATGGTTACGCAAACAAAGCGCGGTAACATGAATCACAATAAAAACTGCAATTCATTAATTGAGAATTATTTTTCGATAAAAAAGGACTGAAATCTGAAACAAAAGAAAAATGAACATTTATATTCACTAAATTCAATCGAACTTGAAACTAAGTAATGACTTTAAAATATGAAAAATATGAAAAGATGAAAGACACCCACACACACTCCGCTACGGAAATAAGAAAATAAAGAATAAAGAGAATTTTACACATTACCTTTTAGAGCTTAATCAGCTGAAATAAGTATTTAGTTAAATAGAGAAGCATATATATATATACTGTATATATATATATATATATATATTATATATATATATATATATATATATATATATATCTGAGTATATATCATCCTTTGCCAGAAATAAATCTTTATTTTTTAAGAACATATAATGAGGAAATTTATGCTCATTATTCAACTAAATATTAGACGAAATATTACGTAATTTCTTATAAAATTAAAAATGGTAATTTTAAACGAGGGGTGGACATATATTTTTTTATTATTATTATTATTATTATTATTATTATAACTAGAGTGATTTTTCGGGAACAAAAGTGTGTTAAAAATGAATGCCCATAACTTTAAATAGCGATAATGGGGCCAGCAAATTGGAGGATTTAGCTTTAAGGGGCACGAATTTTTAGAAATGTTTTATTTATCGCCCTCATTTAGGATTTTTGCTTTTTTTACCTTTAAGATTTCTCATTGCCTTTAAATCCTGCGAATACGACT
Source organism: Bathynomus jamesi (assembly GCA_023014485.1). Taxonomy (NCBI): domain Eukaryota; kingdom Metazoa; phylum Arthropoda; class Malacostraca; order Isopoda; family Cirolanidae; genus Bathynomus; species Bathynomus jamesi. The sequence continues at coordinate 5,051 of JAJOZX010014992.1, read as the reverse complement.
TCATTTCAAGAGATAGCTTCCTCATTATATGCCAACTCATATCGCTAATGCCAATATATTTTATTTATATATATATATATATATATATATATATATATACAGGGTGGGCCGTAAGTTTCCATACATAGGAAAAATAAACATTTTTTTATGGACAACCATTTTTATTTATATAATATGCTCTACATGGTTGCCATTGTTTTGAAAACACATTTCAATACGTGTTCCCCACTGTTGATGAACACGCATTAGCACAGTTGACGTTATGCTTGTAATGGCGTTGGTGATACGTTCCTTTAGATGATTTATGTCTCGTATCTTTTCCTGATACACCATGGCCTTCAAGTGCCCCCAAAGATAGAAATCAAGGGGGGTGAGATCTGGGGATCTGGGAGGCCACTCCACAGGACCATGCCGACCAATCCAAGCATCCGGAAACTGCTGATCCAAATACCGACGCACGTGAAGACCATAATGAGGTGGAGCTCCATCTTGCTGGAAGTAAACTGGGAAGTTACCTTCCTCGTTTAGCAGGGATGGGAAAATCTCTTCTTGCAACATGTTAAGATACCTTTCGGCATTAAGATTTCCACTGACAAAAATTGGTCCAATAATTCTGTCACCCTATATCCCGGCCCACACCATCACTTTACCGACACCTTGCATCTTCGTCGGACTCAGCCAGTTAGGGTTAGCATTACTCCAATAACGTGTTTTGCCGATTAACCTCTCCATTGACGTAAAAATTTGCTTCATCAGTAAACAAGATCTTACGTCAAACGCATATTCTTAGGGTATCTGAAACATAAAAACAAACGTTTAATTTTTCCTATGTATGGAAACTTACGGCCCACCCTGTATATATATATATATTTTTTTTTTTTTGGTGGGGGAGGTGTCAACAAGTATTCAGGACCGACTTGTGTTCGACCCTATTTGCAGCATCCTGCCTCATTTTGGGGGACTTTCATGGTATCCATTTATTTAACAACCAATGGAAGGATGAACAGCTAGATTTGAGCATCGTGCTGAATGCCCTTGCCAGTGCCAGGAATCGAATTTGGTCGATGGATTCGTAGTCAGCGACGCTAACCACAACACCACTGAGGCGCATATATACATATATACTGCATATATACACTCGTATGTATGTGTGTGATATATAATGGCGCATATATATATATGTGTGTGTGTGTGTGTGTGTGTTTTGCGTAGGCAACTGGGGAAAAGTGATGTCGCGTGTGTGCAATAATTCACAGATGTAGTGAGGTAATTTTTGTAAGGTAACATTTCTTGTACCTCGGATCATCAAGAAACATCTTTATTATCGGAAAAAAAATACGTTGGTCCTGATTAGGTTGGGTTAGTTAAGATTTGGTTACATTAGGTTAGCTAGATTAGCGAGTACCTCACTATTTAATGATAGCAGAAAACATCCTTCGCTTCGAGACCTCAGTTTCGCCCGGAATACTTAGCACACCCTTTACGGTTCGAAGGCACTAATATTATGTTAGGTTAAAATGGGTTAAGAAATTAATGTTTTCGACACAGGATATGAATTTGCGTTTCGAAAAGAAATATGCAAATGTAAAAAAAAATGTTTCGTTGAAAGATGGGGAGACCGAATACAAAAATGACCCAGGAAAAATAAGCGAACTTCTTAAGGAACAATTTAACCCTACAACTGGGTCCATTAGACCCACTTGGTAGTTCTAGGGTAAAGAACGCTTAAAGTTGAATTTTGGGTCCACTGGACCCACTTAGTAGTTACAGGGTTAATTCTGTGTTTAGCACCCTAAAGTCCAAAAAAAAAAGTAGAAAATCCAGATGAATTTTTTGACATAGATATCGGTCAGCCAAGAACAAGTTCGGACACGAATCTATTAAGAGATTTGCAGTTCGTGGAAGGAGACGTAATTAAGATTCTATCACAAATACGAGATAATTCAGCAGCAGAGCCAGACAGTGAGTTTCATGGAGTGCCACGTTTCTGAAGAAATGTAAAAAGAGTACTGTCAACTTTCTGTGAAGAAAACCACTCGGCACAGGACAATTTCCACCTCCATTAAAGAATGCGAACATTGCCCCCTTATTAAAAGGAGGTAACAAAACAATGCCTAAGAATTATCGGCCAGTAACTTTCACTTCTCACCTTATAAAGTTCTTGGAGCGGGTAATTACAGTCGAAATTGCTTGCTACTTACAAGAAAACAATTTATTCAATCCGAACCAACATGGCTTCAGGGATGGAAGATCATGTCTATCACAGTTATAGACCACATAAATGCAATATATAGTGGTTTTGCAAAGCCTTCGATAAATGTAATCATGGAATTATAGCACACAAACTTAGGAATACAGGAATTACGGAAAAGCTTGAACGATGGATATTTAATTTTCTGAACAAAGAACACAAACAGTGATAGTAAATGAAGTTAAATCTGAAATTCAGAAGTCGTCAACTCTGTTCCACTCTATTGCTCCCTTTGCTCCTTATGATTGCAGACAATGATACGAGGGTCCAAAACAATGCACGCCAAACAGATAACACCAAACTCACAAGTCAGGAATCTTGGGGTAATGATGTTATCGGATGCAGAATTCAGAAAGCGCAATAATATACAATAATAATATAGGAATTGAAAATACTCGACGGTTGTGTCCCTAACCTTAGAAATGAAACAAAAACACACTGGAATGAAAGAAGTGGCAGATTTTGTACCGTCCCGGCTGCTGTGGGTCAGAAGGCCATGAAAACGAGGATGGAAAATACCCTCAATATATTAGTCCCGAAACTGTTTTTAATGTTCTGCCGAAAGAACTGAGGAACCTTCAACACAGCCTGAATAATTTCAAGGACCAACTGAACAGGTTCTTGTGCGAAGTTCCTGACCAGCCATGCATGGCTGGCTATGAGGGCAGGAGGAGAGCGGATACCAATTCCCTCCTCAACCAAATCTCGCAAATGAGGCGGGATGCTGCAGAGGGGTCGACCGCAGGTCGATCTTGAACCGTCGTTCGAAACCTCCTGAAGGTATCTAAAGCTAAGTATATAAAAAAGGTGGTACCTCGGTCATATGGAGATGCCCACGCGTGTGATGTGTGTGCAATAGGGCGGGTCATACTATGCATTTTTTTTAAATCAATGGAGATGGGTGTTCAAATGACATATTTTGGTGTATAGAACACAATTCTGAAGAAAATATTTAATTCTGATAACCCTAACCTACATCATTTTGCAGTTGATTATTATTAAATTGTTGATTATTTTACTATTGTAGTTACCCCAGAATGTCTTCTCACGTTTTCTATCATGGCTGCTCACGTTATCTCTCATAGAGCATTGTTCTAACTAATTCATATAAACACATATAATGTAATTCATATAATAATATTAATATTTAAATACTCAAATAAAAAGGTGTGCCATTCCACTTAATTGTAATTATCATACAGTTTGGTATATGAAATATTTTGACGGTTTTCTGGCGCGCATAAGGCCATTTTCTGAGCCACCTTTCTCAGAGGCTAGAATGTAACGTTTCAGAACATTCTAAAACGTTTTGTGAAATATTTGAAGTGACTCATGATTTATGAAGCTATTTTACCACCTCGGCTTGCAGTGAGGGGATAGATTTAGTGATTATCTACTGATATTTTTTTTGTTACTGTTCACATGTGAGTATTATTCTGTTATATTTTAGAAAAAGCTATTTCTACGCATATTATAGTGATACATTGAGCAAAATTTAATTAACAACTTTGATTTGAGCTAAAATTAGGTGGTTCATTTTTAGTACAACTAAGCAGTATGAGGCCTATTTCAATGTTCTAAAGAATATTTTTAGGATGTGTTTCTTTAGTTTTTTTAGAGTACATGAACAAATTATTTGCATTACAGACAACAGATAAATTAGCATTTTATAACATTTTGAAACCAAAAAAGCATAATGTGTTTAGCATTTGCAGATAAATTTGTTCTTGCCCATTTCAGCTCTCTTTTTAACCAAGAATTTTGCGCTGAAAAGAGTTAATACCTGTCTGTAGTGGATACTTAACTGTTGTATTATTGTTTTTATTTCAGTGTGAACTCATTAAGAAAATGGCTCAAGTCAGAACAAGGACGAAATCAAGTTCTCATCTGAGTAATCTTGTTGGCACTGGCCGGGAGCTGTTGGTGTCTGAACTGCCAACTGTGAGGGATATCCTGAGGTACGGCATCTACTTGAGGAAGCAAAGTGAAGATGACAGGAGGAACTACCCAGTGGACAAGCTGGTGAGTGACATCTACCCTGGTCTGATTTGTCAGTGGAGCAAAGCTAATGCTCTTTTCAAGCCACCTGTTATCAATGAAAAAGTGACCATCATGTCCAAGCTCAAGGAGGTCTGGAATCAGGCAGTGAAGTTTTCTCTTGGGAAGGGCAAACTTGATGCCAAAGAGAGGTTCATTGTCAAGTTAGACAAGTTCTTTGATATTTGACTTGCAAGTGTCAGCTTACCAGTTGTGAGGGGGGGCGGCTGTGAGGGCTGTGTTATCCAAGCCCACATTAACTGTTCCTGCAGCAGAGAGAAAAAGATTCCTGTGAAAGATCTTGTCTACATCAAGGGACAGAAAGAGAAGGTTGGAAGTAAGGGACCCCACCAAATAGGGGGTCCTGATCTACCAGAGCACAAGAGACAGGTGAGGACATTGAAAAGGCAGTGGATGGAAAGGAAGGCAGAGAAAAGGAGAAGGAACAAGGAGGAAAGTGCTGCAGTAGCAGAGAAGGCAGCCAGGAAGGATGTTAAGAGATTTTTGGCAGATGGTGATGAGGATCTGGAATTGGAGAGAAGTGGTGATGAAGATGAGTTTGTTCCTGAAGTTGAGCTCTTCCCTCAAACTGACCCTGAGCCAGCAGCTTCGGCAAAGGTACAGAAAAACTATGATGAGATTCAAAACATTGCCCTTGCTAGTGTAAGGTATGGCATAGGGCTGAGGCCAACTGCAGCGATAGCAACAGCAGCTCTGATTGACGCAGGAATCATCACAGAAGACAATACAAGTAAAGTGATTT